>CM060637.1:7495000-7767500 GCA_030578275.1 Meda fulgida
TATATATATATATAGTGTATATACATATAGTTTGTTAATTCAACTATTTTAATGTTACTTTTCTGTCCCGTATCCTTAATGGATAAATTAGTTTGCGGTCTAGTTGGTTGGAGTACTATTGCATTTGGTTGATTGTTTTATGTCCTTTCAAGTGTTTGACTGCCTCTTGTCTTATATAGGAATATAGTAGTTAGTTGGCTTAATTAGTTGGAATTCTTTCATGATACTTTTCTGTTTTATAAGGACTACCATTCCTCATCCTGAATGGTTGAACAGATGTTAGTTAGTTAGTCAACCTTTAGGATAATTTTCTATCTTAATAGAAGCTTGACTGTCTCTCATCCTGAAAGGATAAATGTTAGTTAGTTAGTTAGTTGGTTAGTTAGTTAGTTGGTTAGTTAGTTAGTTAGTTAGTTAGTTAGTTACTATTTATGATACTTTTTTGTACTTAGGATCTTGACTGCCACTCATCCATGGATGGATGGATGGGCGGTCAGTTGGTTAGTTGGTTGGACTTACTTGATACCTTTCTGTCCTAATATAAGCTTGGCTGTCTGTCTGTCATTCTGAATGGATCGATGTTTGTTAGTCAGTCAGTTAGTTAGTTAGTTAGCTGGGCTTCATTTATGATAATTTATGTCCTTTTTAAGCTTGACTACCCTTTGTCTTAGTTGGATAGTTAGTTTGAGTTTTATGATACTTTTATGTCCTTTTTGGAGCTTGACTGCCACTCATCTTGGATCGATGGATGGATTAGTCGATTGGTTGGTTGGACGTTTGGTCAGTTGGTTGGTTGGACTATTTTTATGATACTTTTCTGTCCTAGAAGCTTGACTGTCTGTCATTCTGAATGGATCATTGTTAGTCAGTTAGTTCGGCCATTCCCAAACTGTGGTCTGTGAGGGTACTGCAGGTGGTCCGTGGAAAGGCAAAATAAAATATATATATTTTTTTTTTATTTGACCATTTACCATATTTAACATTTTACCAGGAAATTCCCATAAAAAAATAAAAAGTAAAAAGAATATGTAGGCCTATATTGATGTAAAATTTTAATTACATTTTCAAGTTATTGTGTGATTACTAAAATAGGCTAGTGGTAAAACTCAGAAGATTAATAATCCCCTAAAATCGCCAAAGGTTTTGAAATGTTGACTATATCCAAGTGTTCTTATTACTGTATAGATTTCATACTCCATTGCTATGGAAATAAGCCTGTTGTTCAAATGAACCTGATTATGCCCTCGGGCGCTTGAGTAAAAAAATAAATAAAATATGTGGCAGCCGTTGTGTGCACTAAACTTTCTTTTAACAAGGCTGTTGTACTGATGTGATGACAAGTTATAGTTTTAGTGCTAGTAAGCCTATTTAGAGGTGTGGATTAATTCAGGTAGGACTGTGTGTAGACATATTTTATTATGTGTATTTTAAGGTGATCCGTGAAAATTCTTCATTACAAATATTGATCCACACACACAAAAAGTTTGAAAACCCCTGAGTTGGTTGGTTGGTTGGTTGGTTGGTTGGTTGGTTGGTTGGTTGGTTGGTTGGTTGGTTGAGCTACTTTATGATACTTTTGATACTTGTAGGAGCCTGACTGTCACACCTGAGGAATAGATAGGTGTAGTTACTTAGTTCACCAATCACTGTTTCACCAATCAACTGTTTGCTTTCATTGCCGTGTGAATATTCTTCAAAATTTCTCCCATATTTAACAGAAAAAAGAAAGTTATAAATATTTGGAACGGCATGAGGGTGAGATTCTCTCTCTCTCTCTCTCTCTCTCTCTCTCTCTCTCTCTCTCTCTCTCTCTCTCTCTCTCTCTCTCTCTCTCTCTCTCTCTCTCTCTCTCTCTCTCTCTCTCTCTCTCTCTCTCTCTCTCTCTCTCTCTCTCTCTCTCTCTCTCTCTCTCTCTCTCTCTCTCTCTCGGCCTGGATGTGTTGATGGAGGAGAATCTGTTATTCCTGGAGAGCTCTTTCATCTGAAATTCTCATTCTTTATTCATTCATTTACCACCGCCTCCATCCATCAGGCGTCTGAAGTAGGAAAACACCTCCGGCTACCAGCACAATACTGCCCTTTTGCCCTTCTCCCTCTCCCATCTGCTGTCAATCTATCCATCCTTTCCTCTCCTGATCTGTCACTCTTTCCCATATTGTTCTTTCAATCTGCCTCTGTCTGTCTCTGCTTCAACTTTTCAACTCTTTCTCACCTCACCTCTCCTCTCTGTTCCTTTTCTTACACCTTTTCTGTCACTCGTCTCCCCTTCTATCCCAACTTTCTCTGAATTGCAATTTACGAGTCATTCTCAATTCTGGATGGTGCGCAACCCTGATACAACAAATGCCTGACTAACTTTTACTGGACAGGAACGGTTCATGTGCCGAATATAATAATGATGGGAGGGGCTTGTGGGCCTGAATAAAATCCCTACTGGACGCCTCGTCCACGCCTCTCCGTCCAAATGGTTTCCCACAAGGCTGCACTCTTTGCTACCGCCAATAAGCAGAGGCTGGGTTAATGGCATGTGGTCATTGTGTGGTCTGTTTACACCGCTGGAGTGGTTGTGTCGCAGTCACGGGCGGCCTGGAGTGGTATTGTTTCTGAGTAAGACGGAGAACAAGTCGAAGGACTCTGCTCATACGGTTTAGCCGGTTAGTACACTTCACAAAAAGCTTATGTTTAGTATAGGCTACTATATGAGTTGAATCTTGTAGGCTATAACAAAAAAGTTGAAAAACATTTGTTGTCAACTTATTAATCATATAATGTTTTACAGTGTGTATGTATGAATGTGATCTGATTTAAAAAGTGATTGAGGCCCTGTGTTCACCAAAGCGTTTTTTCACGAGGCTGGCATAGGCTATTTTTCCAATTGTTTTCAATGGAAGCGCCGCTTTTTCACATTCTACTTGTACAACGTCAACAGATAACAACAAGCATAATAACGGAACAAAAAAAATTAAAATAAGAGCCAGAGAAAATACGTTACACTGCATCGACATTGTAATATAAAATAGGCCTTTGTGTGAAATGAGATACTAGTAACACTTTCGCGGATATTCCGTATCATAACAAGCAAAGCGTCTCAACTGAAAAAAATGCTAAAACGCTCTCAAGCGCCCATAGCTAGGCGTTTTCAGCTGGCTAAAACGCTTTAGTGGACACATGGCCTTATATACTTACTGTACATAACAAAAAATACGTGTGGTGACATCAACCAAAACTTTAATTTTGATTAAATGTGAAGAGGAAAACACTTCTCAGCTTTATGAAAGTAAATAGGGCCCTTATTAATTTCATGTCGAGTTTAATACAAAGCCATACTGTTTATTTGTGCTGTTAAATCTCAGGAATTGTAATTATACGCACCCCTGGTTACATATATAAATCCCAGGGGAAATTATAACGTTAATCCTGAAAAGTCTTATATTTTTGTAGTCTAACATGAAGTTTTCATGCCTTCATTTTTCAGAATAGCAGTCAGTCAAATGCAGTGCCCGAGGTTATTTTTTACCGTCTGATATTTCCTTAACTGACTCTTCGGTATGAGCGCGCGTGAGAGAGTGAACAAGTGACAAACGCAATCCAACAGAGCAGCTTGTGAATGTTTGCGATAGACTGTCCGAATATCAAATGTGATTTATAATCCTACACTCAAAGTTTTACTACATACAATATTTAGTATGATATATCAGCCAGAGCTGGAACAGAAGGCCTTCAAGGGCCCAACGGAGAACAGGTCATTGGCATCAAAGGGTGTTTGAGTCGCAAAAATGGAGTGATGGGGTGGGAGGGATGAAGAGAGACTTAAAAAATGACTTGACTTGGATGATAAATCAGTGAGAAAGGGAGTGAATGTTGTGGTTGACACAATATCTTCACTCCCACTGGTAGTCAACTTTGCTGCACGCCTAGACATGCCTGCATTGAAGTCTCATGCACCTCGCTGTCGATGTGAATGTGCTCATGTCCTCATTAGGTAAAACTTTGCGTCACGCCTAACTCAGTCACTTTGTTCCTCTGTAATTAGCAGAGCGAAATCTCAAACGTGGCCACCGCACACCACGTCTCCTTTTCAATTGTTAGCCGATTGAAAGCCAAACTAAGGGAACATTATGATCTGAAATTAAATTTTACAGCTGCACTGTAGTATAGTACATTCAAGCTTTAGTTTCCTCACAATATGCGTTAAATGGCTGATGTCGAACGCTCTTGTAATTCTGATTTGTCTCTTTAATGCAAGGCTCCCAGCAGATGGAGTTATTTAGCTGGATTGTGATCTGCAATAGCCCATTGCACATTCCCACGAACCATTTGTATGTGAACACTGTAATCCAACACTGTTGCAAACAATAAAGGTTAATGCTGGAGTCAAACCAAAAGAAAGCTAAATTGCTTGAAAGGGGAAAAAAGATGGTGATCAATAAGGTGGAAGAAAAAGAGTCAAAATGGAGAAGGAATTCTCCCATCCTGTGTGTTTTCCCGGACGGGTTAATGTTGTATGTAACAGGCGGCATTCCCAGATGGAAGACTTTTAGCTGATGAACTTAATTGGCATGACATGGGCCGGGCATCATGCCAACTGGCCAGACATCTCTGCAGCTGCGCACGACGAAGATAGAACTTTCATCTCATTTATTTTTAAGATCTTTTCCTTGTCTAATTATGCCTTCAAAACAACAACTACAACAACAAACACTACATTATACTGTAAAACCTCTTGAAGGAAAGAAATACTTGAGCTATAATTAAAATTGTCATCCTTCATTCACTCTCATGCCGTTCCAAACCAGTATGATTTACTTTCTTCCATGGAACACAAAAGAAGATATTTTGCAGAATGTCCAGTGCTCTCTTCCGTACAGATGAAGACTCGAGTTGTCAAGCTACAACATGTCTCAAACGCCTTATTGCACGCCTTACAAAGTCTCTAGATTAGGAACAAACTCAACAAAATTTAAAGTCAGCATGAAATGAACATTCACCCTATTTTCTAAATGCACATTATTGATAATGTTTTGTAATGTTTAAACAAATAGATATAACTGGACCTTCCAGTGAAAACGACAGACTTCTCTCTTGAGATGCATGCAGGATTCCTCCAATATTTAGTCTAAGCTTACATTCATCCGCTTCCACTTTTGAGTGCAACGCCCACATCTAAAAATCCAATCCACATCCGATACATAGAATAATGTGTATATAATCCGTTTCACAATCCGTTTCTATCGCCATCTGTAGCTGAAACATAAAAATGCAAGATACTTGTAGAGTTGGGCTGTGTTCGAAATAGCCCACTATACCCCCGGTCACTATTCCCTACAACACTCCACTTATATATAACTCACTTGAGGTAGTGAATGAAAACAAACGAGTGAATTAGGACACTGAGTGCACTGGAATGGCTACTGATTTGTGCTTGCTGTTTAATAATCATTTGAAACTTGGCAAACTGGCCGCTCCAGTAGTAATGAAAACTCTGTCATGTATAAACCCTAATTAAACAATAAAATAATCAATTAAAAGGAATTTATAGCCCTACTGTCCGCGAGCAGCCCATTGAGCGCTTGAAAACAAATTCCACGAGATTCCGTACTCGCGGCCAAAGGAGTAAACTTTGAAAGACGGAGCTGATCTGTGGCCTTAATTTTACTGATGTTTTTTTTTTTTTTTTAAGTTGTTTTGTAACCAACTAGTCCTAAAGTAAAGTAAAAAAAAAGAAACAGAAGACGTTGTGTGTATGAATGATCCATTTCAAATACTTAATCTATTAATCAAACCGTCAAGTTTGCTTAAACCACTACAAATAGGTCATAAATATGCGGTGTGCTTTAATGTTTACAGCCTTTATAAATATTTCTGTAAAAATATAACACATTTTTCACTTCCTTTCCATACCAGGCTGGATCTCAGAGGGGATCATGGGAAGGTAAAACACGTCCTAAATAAAAGTCTGGTGCTGCTTCTCGCCGCATTGACCCACTAATGGAAAGAAATTAGGCTTATGGATTCTGAGGCCGTGAGGGCCAGATACTTCTGCCACAATTTTAGGATGTAACTGATTGTTCAAATCCTGGAGGAGAGCGAATGTTGGCACAAAGCAACTGAGACTTATTTTTATATACTTACGTTTTATTACGGCACTTTTTTGGGGTACCTCATGTACAAATTATTATTGCAGACCACACTAAATTTCAGATCTGGATTGTTTGTGGTTGTGTTCGTAACTTGTGTGTGTTGCCTTTGTTTGCTGCATGCTGTGTCGTGTCCTCAGACTGAAACATGTGCCTATAATAAATCGCATAAATCCTCTTCTCTGCCTGTTAATTCACTTCCCCTATGAGTTTAAGCCGAGCTGTTTTTTAGGCCATTTAAACCACAAAATTCCCTCTGGATTCTCAAAACACGCTATCTGGAATTTTTCAGTGTTTACTCGCACAGTCTGGCCCTCAGGCAGAGCGCATACACTTTCTCTCTTCATCTTTCTTTTCCTCTCTCTCATTCTGTTGATTATTTCACAAACCCTGTTTTCCTTCACAAGCTCTTTCCATTCTCACACACACACACTACATCTGGTCACAAGAACCTTTGTTTTTCACAGTGCTTTTTACACTTACATAATGCACCAGAGCCAGCCAAAGAGAAAGAGAGGTGAGAAATTAGATACTCGGCAGAGATTGAGTGTCCATTGACATATTAAGCATCCGTTTTTGTTCACTGCAGTCACATGAAATAGAAATGTACCCTATTTTCTTTCTTAGTAAATATTCCTAGTCATATTGTGCATGTTGTAAAGAATAAATGTTTGTCTCAGATGTAATATAACTTGCTCTGCCTTTAAACGACTTTCCTTTTGTGATTATGTCACCTAGGCCATTGGTTCATGATAATTAGCCGAAACTATTTGATAGTTTTTGGCTACTGTTGTAGTAACATTACGTATATGTGACCTTAGCACTCACAGTCCGATCAAATTCCATTGGATAAAGTCCTAATTTCTTCCCCTCATTAAATATCCTGTTTTACCTTTATATACACCCTATTGCATAAGTAAATCGGTTACAAATGCTATTTTATGATGATTTTAATTGATGTACGTTCACTTTCATTTGTAGTCTCCGACATGATACAATTTGCAAATGTGTCTCCCAATGTCAAAATCTTCCACTCAGCTCCATCACCCTCTAGGACAGCAAAGGATCGGTCATAATTCATGTTGAACGTCCTCTATTTCCTGTAACTGCAAGGTTATACAGTGGCTAGTGGATATCATTATGTGCTGCATTCAAGTCCTCAAGGGAAGTTCGTATTTATCAGTTTGCAAGTTGTAATTACAACGTCAGATGTGTTCACGTCACAAAATGGCAATTCTACAAAAAAAATACAGCAAGGTTTTTAATCACGTTTGCTTCATTGGGTTCGTTTTCATTGAGGCCAAAATGCATGATGGGAGATTTGACAGAGCAACTTTTGTTTGCTTAGAAGTTGTTTGTGGCATGATTGGATTTCAATAAACTTCCAAAGGCTCCAAGAACAACAATGTTGAATTCAGAACTGCATACTTGCATACTTATACTACTTTTACCATTTCTTACTGACAGAAATAGTAAGAGTAGTATGCAAGTATGTCATTGTCTATTGTCAGTAGTGTATCTATATATGAAGCACAGCTCACACAGAAGTCACTTTCAAACCAAGCTTTCTGTTGGTCAACTTGGCGAATCCAGGTGACATATTTGAACCCGTTTCCGAAATCTGTGCGTAAATCCCTGACCGCGTGAGTTCCTTCTAAAATTTGCCGAACACCAGTAATAGCAGCCGCATACAGGGCCCCGCGGCGAACGGACCTGAGGGGGGCCACCCTGCACCACGACTGTAAGCAGTACCCACCACCGGGAACGCTATCGGACAGAGGGGGACCCGCTTCCGCCCCACCCTGGGCCCCGCCCTATGCTTGAGATGGCCCTGATCGAAATTCGACTCCCTGCCAAATTACTGTTTGAAACTGCTACCTGATTGCCTAATCCTAACCCCACCCCCTAATCTTAACTCCACCCCCACACCTAATCCTAAACCCATGGGGACATAGGGGGTTAATAATCTGCGGGGGCCAGAATTCGGCACAACACTGGTCTCAATGTAGGACTATTATTGGCATAACCATATGTTTGCTAAAGGTCTGTCTGGTTTGTTGTAGAATGATATGTAGGCTATACATTACTGAAGCAGAGAGTGTGAAAAAATAAAGAAAAGCAGTATCTTTAGATAAAGATCTGTAGTTCATGACATGCTTACAGGCAGATGACTGAGGAAAGACTGTGTGGTGTTTGATGGCGTGAGACGCTATTCCGATTCAAGCTGCCACAACAGGTGAAGCCTTAAGGTAATTAGCCTACTGGAGAGATGGGAGGCCGGGCCACACCGATGCGCTCGCTAGCAATCCCAGCTTAGTTCAGTTGAAGAATAGACCCCATCTATCACAGCAATCGATACTCACTGACAAAGATCATCTCTCTTTTCTTTCAGTGTGTGTGTGTGTGTGTGTGTGTGCGCACTCCGTAAGCTTACGTAGGCCTACATGTATGCACACATCTCACTGTAACAATGCTAGTATTGCTTTAAATTTTGTTTTACAAACATACCCTATTGCAGTGCATTTTATGTAGCCTAACAAAACTAGGTAAAGATGAAATGGTATAATAACTCCATTTGTGTTCCACAGAAAAAAAAGCAATGCAGGTTTTGGAACAAGGCAGAACAATGATGACAGAATTTTCGTCAGTTTAATAAACAGTCTCCTCATTAATTTACAATGTAATCATGGAGCCACTATGACTCACCGAATATAGAGAGTGTTTATTTGTTATTTCGCTTAATTGTTCAAGGCAGTCATCACTAGATGTTACACGTTGCTCATTTTTCATTAACAGTTCTATCTGATCATTTATGCGGCGTGATTGGCAGCTGGAGGCGGGAGCGCGAAAGAATCGGAACTTCAATGACCACAATCCCTGTAGACTGGGCCGCACACGGGCCGCAGCCAATCATTGGCCGCGAACGCAGCAATTGGCCCGTTCTAATCTCTGATGTCAAGCACCAACGTGGGTCCACGAAGGTTTGATTGGTTAGATCGATGAGTCGCTACAGCTAATCAGAGAACCACTGGAGAGTGCTCCACAGCTTCGAAGTTTTAAGGTGGTCTGGAGAAAGGTGAGGGATGTGATTTATTTCGTGTAATTTACTCTTTTAAAATGTAAATAACTTGATTTCTATCTAAAACGCGAATAAATGAGTATAGTAAATAAAATATAACGGGACTTGTGATATTGCTGTGCGTATTTACGTCATTTACCCCGCTTATATTTAGGTAGGCTAAACATAAGACCGAAGTTTGGTCAAGAAAGCTGTCAGGACACTTGACAAATTATATTCAGCAGCCTCTTTATCTTTTACAAGCTTTTATAATTGTCTACAAATACGACTTATAAAATATGTCTTGTATATTGTTGCAAATTATATATTTGGAAATTACATGCTTGGAACTTTGTATCACATTATTTGAGAACGAATTGCCACTGGTGCTGATTCAGATCAAATGTGAATCAGATGCTGAACTTGATTGAGGTAAATTGTGTTCATACAGTCACATTTCTAAATGACAAGCCAATGTATACCATCTTTATTGATTATAGATAGATAGATAGATAGATGGGACAACATATGTAAAAATGTCAGAATAAGTTGTAAATGCAGCAATTCTGATACATTATTCAGTTATTTTTTCCCCTAATTGTCTTTTTTATCTTAATTTAAACCTACAGAACCCTTACAGGATGCAAAAGCCCAACCAGTTCAGGGCAGATTATTGTCAAGATGGTCATTTCCATGAAGTCTGTCTGTTCTCAGCCAGCTTCACAAGTACCGTAATAGGTTGAAGGGAGAGAGTCGTGTGAATAATTACCTGTTTAATCCGCACAATTAGATAACGGCGATTAGGGCAATACCTGACCTGAGAGGTGTCGCAGACAGAGGGATGACGAACAAGAGACACCTCTGAGATCACGCTAATATGACGGAGGAGAACGATGAAGAGATGAGAACATGCAGGGATGACTGAAATTTGCTGATGTGTCACACTAACAAACAAAGTGAACATATTCTGGATAAATCAAGGACGTGAGTATTGCAATCACAACTAAATTTGCAAGTTTATTTCTCAAAGGGCAGATAAATGCTCCTCTGTCAGAGGCGTACGTGCAAATATGAGGTTGGACACAGAGCTTTCAGGGAATTACTGGCAAATGTAATCATTCCTAATCTCTCTCATTCTCTTTCTTTCACATCCCTTGTTTTCTGATTTGTTTCTCCCCTTGAGGCAAACCTCATTGCTCAGAGGTTTCCCTTTCAATTCTCAGGAGACTGATTTGTGATCTTAGTCATACTTCACTGAAGTATACATTTTGTCTCTGATATAATATTTTTTCTAAGAATAAATTGAGACCAAGTACAAATGTATATAAGGAATAAACATTTGAATAATTTGATGATGATGATAGTTGAGTGCATATTGAAATCTTTTTATTGCAGATTTGGTGAATCTGAGCACAGTTTGAGGCATTGAGATCTGCTTTAGAAAAGGCACATGACAGATAACTAGGTTAAGTGTTGTTTTTTCAGTCGAAAAATATAAGTAGAACACTCATTAAGCAGGTTTCAATTTGCTCTTCATTTAATCTAGGAAACACAACTGAGATATCTAATTTGTGTTTTTTCACCTATAGATATATCTGTAAGATGATATGAATCTTTTGGCTGCTCAAAGAAACGATCATGTATATTTGTTTGCGTGCATGTACTGGTATCCATTTCTGTCTCTATCTCTCCGTCTAGCTATCCTTTATCTATCTCGCCTGGTCCACCTTAAGTGCAGCTTGAGCAGGCTGTCGTGTTTGTGTTGAAGCCAACAGGCACAATATATTACAGTCTAGGGCTCGCTGCTGAAAAGCCTGCTGGATCTTCTAGTGACCTGCTGTTCTTTCCTGCTTTCCTGTGTGTTTTTTTTCTTCCTCTCTAGATTTAGATTAAAAACAAAGCCCATTCCTCTTTCTCCTTTGCCTTTTTAGACCTCAGCAAAGAAGCCCTGTAGTTTAGAGAAACTGTTACAAGGTTGGAACACTCGAATGGAGATACGTGTTTGTTTTTGTTGCTTATTGGGGACATTTGCAGAAGGACAAGACAGCTGGACTTGATTCTTCTGAATTCCCTGCTTCTCCTAGTCTCCTGATCTGTGGGGACTGAGAGCCGAGTGGGACAGTCAGGGAATTCTGGGGGGAAATCCAGTCTAAGTGTGAGTAAGGGGATCTGTTTTAGGAGGACCCTTCGTCAGATGTGCTGACAGCCTTCAGCGGCTCAGAAAGGACAGAGCCGGGTTCCCAAGCTCGATCCGGGGATCTGTCCCCTGGTGGAGTGGGACACAGGAGTTCGGAGGGTCAGCGTGTTGGCCGTCAAACCGGCAATCCTCTGGTGAACATGTACCCGCAGGGCAGACACCCGGTAAGTGCTACGCTCTCTCGTTCTCCCACATCCTGAACAAATGGGACAGATGAAGCGATTGAATGTAAGAGAGACATCTCTTTAGGCTTTCAGCCGCACATACGCATATTCAGCTTCACCCAGGTGTCCTCAAGAGCCAGTTGATAGAAAGTTGTGTGGGAGGAATCAAACACAATGTGTGTCTTTATTAGTTTGTGTAATAATCCTTTCTCAACGCCTCCTCTAATAGATGTCATGGTGCATTTGGGCAAATGTAGAGTGCTTTAGGTGTATATGTGGGTGGGGTTGGATAGGGCTCTCTGTGGGAAGTTTATTTTTTATCTGTCTTTGGTATATTAATGTTTCTAGAATCTAAAGAATCTACCGTACATTGCAGCCTGTTTTAAGGGTGGTTCAGCGTACAAGCATAAACTTGTAATACATGAAAGAAACAGTTGTGTTTATGAATGAATGAAAGGTCCCTTGACTAATTTAGTGTGTATGTTGTACATTTTCCCCATAGACTTACTTGCATTGTAAGGGTGAAGCTCACAAAAATGTCAAGGAATATCCAGAATGATAGACATTTAACCTTTTCTTCTTTTCTATCAGAAGAAAAGATCATCTAGATTTAGATGAAAAACAAAGTCCGCTTCACCTCTCCATCACTTTTTTTAGACCTCAGCAAAGAAGCCATCGGATGTCTTTAGTATTGAATGTAAGGTCCTTTGAGACTGATTTAGTGTCTGTTGTTGTATATTTGCCCCATAGACCTCCGTTGTAAGGGTGAATCTCACAAAAACTATCAAGAAATATCCAGAAAGGTTCATATTTCACCTTAAAATCATAAGTGAATTTTTTTTTTAGGATATATTTTGCATTTGATTGAGTTCATTGTTATTTTTTAATTTAATTTAATTTGAGTTGACACGGTCATTTCTTCATGAGATTTCATACATATTTTGTTGTTGTTTTAGATACTAAAGATACAAGATATACTTTAAATGCATTTTATTTTGCCTAAGAAATGTGTCCTGAACATTTCTTTAAGAGATTCAGCTGTAAGTACATAACTGTCTGTAGATTTAAAAAAAAAAAAAAAAAATCTGTGATAATCAACAGTGTGACCCAAATTCTTATTATACAGTTTGTATTTTAACCCATTACATTCCTTTAACAAACATACAAAATTGTCTAGCCAGAGTGGTCGAATGTGTAATGATACAGGGAACAAACTCCAAAGGACCAGTGAAATCTTCAGCGAGGTTTTATTTTTACCCTTATGGCCTGTGAAACATGACCTACACCAGTTAAAAGGTGTGAGAAAGGTGTGTGTGTGTGTGTGTGCAACCATGCATAAACATTGACTTTTGTGCTCACACCTTTTCTTTGTCTCTAACTTTTAAGAAATCAAGTCCATGTGTGTGAGTATTCTGTTTTCAGAAAACACAGAGATGCATGCTTTTTTATTATTATGAGCGATTCTAGTTAAGACAAGCATCACTGTTACTTTTGCTCATTTTTACTCTTAAAAAGGGTGGTTCTTTACTACCATCTGTGGTTCTATGAACATCCATAGAAACTTTTCATTGGACAAAAGGTTATTTATAGTGGAAAAGGTCTTTATAGTATTATAGTGTTCTTCACGCAAGAAAAAAGTTCTTTTAAGAACTGTTCGATGAAGTATTCTTTGGGGAACCCAAAATTGTTCTTCTATGGCTAAATCTCCCTTTTGGAACCTTTGTTTCTAAGAGTATACTCATTTCTACTTGGACCAACCAGACCAGGCACCCTAGAAAAAAACACTAAAAACCATCATAGCAATGCCCTATAGTAACCACACCTTTAGCACACTTCAAAGTTGTACTAGTCAGAGGTCCATCAGTGGTTCCGTTCAACACCATGCAGTGCAAATCAGATGGAGACTATGAGTGAAATAAGTGTGTTTGCATGTGTCAGAGTCTGCACATACCTGCCTGTTGAAAGGGTTAAGCCTGATTTGCAAGGCAAACTGCATCGGGAGGACTGGTAATTGGTTCCACTGGATTTTTGTGGTTAGTGTTATCTGAAGCAGGGGGATTGGAAGGTGGAATGAGAAGAGGTTTACTGTGCTCTGTGCTTCTGAGCCAAAAACAATAACAATAAAAAAAAGCTGGGCAGGGAAAGCTCATAATCCGCTGCAGCCACACCTTCAGTTTCCGACTGTTACAGAATGCACTTTGCGTGTTTTTAGGCCTGAATATTAAGAATATAGAGGCAATGCTGGTATACCGTCAACATTTAAGGGTGAAAAGTCCATAGATGTCATGTGTGAGGTGTAAGAAACATGAACTGTCTGTACAGGAGATCTGTGGATATGTTTGACACAACAAGAACCCGATACAAAGAAGAGGCTGTAATATGAGTGTGTTAGCGCACATAGCACACAAGGCGAGTTTGCGCTCTCACTAACAGTACCTGTGTTTGCAATGTGTGGATTTATGGCTCTTTCTTGGCAGTTGCTTGTGTGTTGTATCAGGATGAGAACATTTACATGGTTACTGAGCTCATGATCTAATGGTGAAGATGGCGTAAAGAGAACATTTAACGGTCCTTGGTTCATCAACGTTTCGTCATTTAGTTTCAGATATGATAAAAGCAGTTCAGTGAGCGAGCCAGAATAAGACAGTACCTGCTCATTCAGAAATGTGATTCTCTTAAAATAACCGGTTAATAAGATTCATTCATTTGGTAATCGGACACTAATTGTGCCATTTATTTTTGATTCATTAAAAAGAGCCGCCTCATAAGATTCATTGTTCAAGAATCAGACTGTATAAAAGGTCATGCTTGTGATTCACCCAAAAAAAAATCTTGGCTAGCATTTGTTTGGGAATCAGACTACATTGCTCGCTCTGCATGTTTTAATTCATTATAAAGAATAGGCTCAAGTTCAGATTCATTTGTTTGGAAATTAGACTAGATTTTCCAATACAAACTGGCTTATAAGAGTAATTTTTTTGGAAATCAAAAAATCACATTTTTAAGAGTAATTAGTTCAGTTTTGAAATTTAGAATTATATAACACTAGTCAGTGTGTTTTTGATTCACAAAAATATGTGTGTGGGGGGGGGGGATTTTCATAATCACATAAAAATTAAGTGTGGGGATTTTACTAACTACAAAGTTAGGGGGGATTTTTGAAATCACACTAAAAGTTAAGTTAGTTCTGGTAATAAATATGGCACCTGAAAAATGTTTCCTCACTTCCCAACCCCTTTATCATGACTTTATAACTGCTTGGATAGTTAGTACATTCTCTGTAACTTTTTATACAAAATGTGAATTTGCATTTTATTCATACATGCGTGTGTGTGTGTGACTGAGATTGAATGCCATCTTTCTGTTGCACTAATGTGATGGCCAAGTGAAAAATGTGGCCAAATTCCATGGCCAAAAAATTCACATATGCTCATTTAATGAGCTGATAGTTTGAGCTGGTTTGCTTATTTTTACTCACTGCTGTATTGTTTTAATAATGTTTTTATTCTGGCCACATTTGGATGTTAAACTTGGTTTCATATCTTCACGCTCTTTTATTGTCTCTCTTTCGTGTTGGTCGGAAACACAAATATAAGGACTTCTTTTTTTCTTTCTTTTCAGTTCAATCCATTGCCGATTTACTCTGCAAAGTATAAAAGCTGTTTTCTCTGCCTGCCAATCCACGGTTCCTAATCCAGTATTGGACGGCGATTGGCTTTTACTCTGCTTCACAAAGCGAGCCACTCCAGAGCCGCATTGTCAGTGAGTCGCCAAGATATAGTCCTGAGCAGCCGCCCGATCTCCAGCATTCAATGGGGTTTAAGATCAGGTGAAAGCTTCAGATATGATGAGCAAAAGTGGAAGTGGAAAGTCGTTTAATGAGCCGGTTTGAGGTGTACCTGCTGAACTCGAGCACCTTGAAATGATTGTATCCTGGGAATTGTTGGAGGTTTGTGGAGACAAGGTCTTGCAGGACTGGGCAGGAAAGAAAGACGAGTTTCAGAGTGCGAGATCACACACACACGCACTCACACATTCACCCAGATCCCCCCGAGATCACACTGACACTTCTCTTCCTCCCACTCTCTGGTGATCCTCATCTATTCATGCGCCTTTTCGCACTAAATATTTCACCAGCGGATGATTATTTCATGGATGTCTCCATCCCAGCCTGTCTGCGAGGATGCGAGCTGAAAACTGCTCCGCATTAGTCTCGGTCGTTCCTTTTTCGACGTGTCTCCTCCAAGCCGATTTAAGACATTGTATCCAAAATAGCAACTCGAGCAGTGAAATATGAGATGATCAGAGTGGGCGATTGGGAGAGATTTCATTTCCCACCATTGTTATGGGATCTGCTCATCTCTCTCTCCCCCTTTGACCTCCCTCAGAAGATAATCTCCAGTAATTCTAGGCTTGCCTGCTGCAGCTCGTCTAAATTGTGATTGACTAGCTGCTGTCCCACATGGCTTGCTGTCTGCCTCGTCCCCCTCTGTCCAGATTAACTGGATCAGTTTTGGATTTCAGGATTCCCCTTCCTTCTGTCTGACACACACTGTTGTGTCTAAACAGATGCTCTTTTTTTATTACATGCAAGTTTTGCATGTATGTTTGTACTGGATGTTGTGAATCCCTCCAATTTAATAGTCCGAACTAATCTATTTTTATAATAACTAAAAGCAAAGAAAGATGCTTTGTTTTTTTAGTTATTTGCAGTGCTAATTGCTATTGCTCATAAAATACTCGGAATATGTAAAATAATCATTGTTTTGGTGTAAATCTCTCTTCACCATTTGACCATCAGACCTGATAGGACAGGTTTTTTCTTGGGCCAGTAACAACTGCATAGCAACACCCTGACAACCACTTATCATTCCGGAAAATGCATTAGCAATGCTATAGCAGCCACCCAGAACATCTGAGTAACTGAATAGCAACACCCTGGTAATCACCCACAGCATCCTAGTAACCACATGTCAACTGTACAGCAAATGTGCAGCAACGCCCCCGCAACCACATGCCAACACTCTGGCATCTGCATAACAACGCTCAGGCAACCACCCACAATACCCTAGCAATGGCATAGCAACACCCTGGCAATCATTCATGACATCTGAGCAACCACATAGCAGCACCCTAGCAACTGCAGTCAATGCCCAGGCTACCACTCACAATATGGCAACTGCATAATAATTATTTGGCAACTGCATAACACCACACTACAGCTACATAGCAACGCTCTTGCAAACGCCAACAACACACTATCAACCGCATAGCAACACCCCGGCAACCACCCACAACATCCTAGCAACTGCATAGCAACAGCCTGGCAACCGTGTAGCAGCACACTGTCGATTCAACCCGTGAACTAAAAAAAACCCTGCGGCGACTGTAAAAGTAGCCCAATTCCATGGGAAAACAGTGGCAACACAGCACAACACCCTAGCAAATGCTTAGCAACCATTCACAACACTAGCATTGTGGAAGCTGGTGCTGCTCAGAAACTACACATTTCCTTCAGAAAATGTAAAAATGCAATATGTTTTGAGAAATTATTCAATTGTCACAGTAATTTAAATGATACAGTTCCTCTAAACGTTCTAGTAATATTTAATTCCTGGTTCTTGTGTTGTGGTAGTCTGGGGTTCAGGATAGTTACTACACACACACACACACACACACACACACACACACACACACACACACGTGTTTGAATGAATGAGGGTCAGTAGGGATATGATGACGCCCCCCCCCCCCCCCCTTCCTCTATTCACACAAACACTGTGGGGTGTGTACTGAACTCATCCAGTCAGCTGTTCTCCTGCAGCTTAATTACTCGAAAGCTCACCGAGTGTCCACCGTTAGCCTAATTGAAATTTAATTGAATTTCGCTTGTCTAGACTAATTAAGCTCCTACTGAAACCGCCAATCTTCAGCTGCTCACCTGCTCACCGGACAGCGAGCTTCAGAGAGAGAACTGGAAGGAGGAGGACAAAGGCAGCCATTTTAGGAAGCAGCTGACAGAATGGTAAACGTGTTTAAAAATAGCAAAGGAAAGGACTCAGGTCTTAATGAGGAGGAGAATAGGATCAGATTAAAGCATGTAGCGTAGGTCTTGCTCATAGATTGGCCCACATGCAATGTTTTCAGAGGGAAAATGTGTGGATGTGTTGAACATGGTCACGTGTTAAACAATTCAAGAGTACTACGCACTTATTTCAGTAATTTATGCAATTGATTCATTAGTCTTTTTGATTCAAATAACTGCTCAGAAGAATCATTCATTCAGGAATCAAACTAGTCTAAACTCTTTAGCTGCATCCATAATCGGACACTTTCTAAGTAGCTACTGCATTTTAAAAATAACTTTGACTGTTAAAAAGTATTATCTGTGTAGTATGAGTTAAATTTGGACGCATACTACATCCGCCATGATGTAGCCAACGTTGTCAGTTGAATTGCTTCTCTGCTAGTCACTACTCCTCTCCCGTGGCCTTATGGGACAGTTAAGTGTCCATCGGATGTACACTTCAGATTCTCACTGGAAGTAGTAAATCATCTGGGTACTTTACTATTTTATGAATGTTCTGCAAATTCAGACTTACTAATTTTCACATACTGTATACGTGTATCTTAAGAGTCATTAGTTTGGGTTGAGTGGTTTGTTTTTGATTCAATAAAAAGAACCAACCAGAGGAGTCATTCTTTCTGGAATTAGACTCCAATGGTCAAGCAGTGTGTTTTTGATTCACTACGAGGAGGTGACTCATAAGATTAATTGTTTAACAATCGCATTACACTGGTTCATGATCTGATTCATGTCAAAGGTCAATTTAAATTGTTTGTTCAGAATTCAGATTGATTTTAGTGAACTGTCTGCATTACAATTATGGTTTAGTAAAGAAATGCATTTTCAGCAACATGCTGGGTTTATAAAGAATTTTTGAAAGGACAAATTGAATTCTGAATATCTGATGTTACAATTTCCTTGCAATACTCGTAGCTCCTTATCTAAAATTAATGATTTGCTCTTGAGATTGGGAGGCACATTCGTGGCTACTAAGAGTTTGGGTTAAATCTTGTGAGAGCTGAATGAGGGTTAACACGACCCCATGGAAGTGCTGCTGTTATCAAATTTTCTCTCGTCTCTGACTAAAAATGCATGAAGTGTTTGTAGTGATGCCAAGGTCAAAGATAATGTGGTGGGAGCACATTTTCATTTGTATTTCAATGAGTCACTTTTGATAAATGAATTTACCCGGTCCAATCTCCCAGCACAGAGTAATGGCTGTTTACTGATTGTTAAGGCATCTCGTTCTGGCTCTCCTTAGGTTCCTCTGCAGCCTGGACAGTCATTTAAGTTCACAGTGCTGGAGACTCTGGACCGCATTAAAGAGGAGTTCCAGTTCCTTCAGGCTCAGTATCACAGGTGAGATCGTACCAGCTGATTTATCTTCCACAGGCTGATAACTGGCTGGACGTGTTGAATTAATGCCACTATATTGTACACAGCAGTGTGACATCAAGATTTTCATGTGTTATTCACTGAAATGTGCATTCACCCCGTGTTGAAGAGTAACTGACTAAAAGTGGTGATGGTACTAACCACATTTTAACTCTGGCTTTTCAAACAAGAAGCTGCTTTTCCCAAGAATTATTGGTTTTATATTACATTGTTACAGCTGAGCAAACTGAAACAATAATTAAAGCTCTGCTGATCTGACCTTTGTCAGAAGCATGAGAGAAGTCTGACTCGTTTAAGTGTATTCATTTGTGTTGATTTCATAAGTGAATCAATTTGTTCTGATTCCTTTGAATGAATTGGTTTGTTCTGATTTTTTTAGTGAATTGATTCATTCTTGTTCTCTTTCATTGAGTTGGTTTGTTCTGATTTATTTAACCTCTGGTGCAGTGACCGAAAAATGTTACATTTGTTTTTTCACAAACAAATTTTCTTTTTCTTTTTCAATTCGAACAGGTTAAATGGTCCTGAAAAAAAATTGTCACATTTGTGCTCCTCGCTGTCAAAGTGACTGCATTGTAAATTAATAGTAGACAAATTTTATCTAATGAAAGCTTTTGGTACTACGGCCAAACAAAATCTTACTGAAAGCAATTCTCACAGTTTTAGAGTAAAACCATGTTTTTGAAAATATGTTTCATATAATTTTTACATTTTTATGATACATGTAAAGTTCTGTAACTTTAAGTTCACTTTTTAAAACATTTTTCACTTCAGCAATAATCTGCCAAGTGCCGTCTTTCAAAAGAGATCATACTTAAGTCTGTGCTCTAAAGTATTCAAGATTTACGACAGTTTAAGATGGAAGTTTAATTCAGGTCTATGCTCAAAAAGTGAATGAATGGATTATAAATACAGCGTAAATATAATGTAATAAAATATAGTACATTAATCTCATTGAAATAAAAAAAGGATACATTTCTGCCATTTTTGACTGAACTTTGACCATTTTCTGTCTTTTTGTTTTGATTCTTGTAAGTGAATTGAATTATTCTTATTAATTTAAATGAATTGGCTGATTAATTTAAGTGAGGTGAATCATTCATGTTTAAATGAAGTCGTTAGCATTAAATTAATATCAAAATTGCACAATTTATATATTTTTCTACTGTGTTTTTCATTCATATTTTTCTTCCGTGTTTTACAGTCTCAAGCTGGAGTGTGAGAAGTTGGCCAGCGAGAAGACAGAGATGCAGCGACACTATATCATGGTGAGCTTGTTCAAGCCTCATATCGTCAGATCTGTCGTACGCTCCAGTAAATACAGCATAAAAGCCCTTCTGTATTTAAAAGAGAGATTGCGTTTGATTTGATGTTAGGGGGTGTTTGGTTAACCTGAGGACACGTCGGCGGGATGACGAAGGGGGGTGGGGAGATGAAAAAGTGAGAGGGAGAAGGACGGGTGATATGCGAGAGCCAGAAAGAGAGGAGGATGGAATGAAGATAGAAGCAAAGATCGCAAGCACAGACATGTAAATAATGAGAGGGAACAGCCATTCTGTGCTTGCAGAAAGCAGATATCCCAGAAGGCTATATTTAGCCTGCTAGACCTGCCATGTAGACTAAGGCTTGTTTCAACAGCCTTCCCTCTTATTTTAATGCATTTGTAGTTTACCACATTTTTCTCTCTGTTCTCTTTGACGACTAAACGGAGGACTGTGAGTTCTTCTTGTTTCTCTTTAGTGAATGATTTATATGTTGATGGGCATGAAATAGTTTTCAGAGCTCATTTGCGATGGTGCGTTAGCCTCCTGGCTAACAAAAGCAACAGAGACGGTGAATTGGATGATAGTCAAGCGTTAAAAACCTCGTTCGGTGCCATGGTGCAATGGCTGGCGCACACACTCCTCATATTTTGAGCAATGCTTGAAAGTCTTATCTCTTTCTCCACTATGCAAAACTCCCCAAAAATGGTTTCAAAACATTTTCGAGTTGTGGTATTGGTCTTAAAGTTTTGAGAACTTTATCCATATAAAATCATAATTTACTGACAAAGCATTATGAAATGATTCACTTGTGGTTTGTGATGCAGCTGCTGTCAGATTCAATACAGATGACACCGTGCCTCGTTTATAAAAACAAAATGCTCCGAACAAACATAAAATCCTCCGATACGATCCGGGATGGCATTAAATAATAAACCATACACTTGTTTTCAACACTGGAATCCTTTTGAAGCCTATACAGAAACACAAACAATCTGTTTTTAACTGGATGCGTCAAAGTGAACACGCTTTCACTCTTCCATTTGTCCTGTTGTCGGTAGACTCAAGTGTGTGGAGTATGTCCGAAAATGAACACGCATATCCAGTGTAGACAGCGTCAGTGGTTATAATGGGTTCTATATGCTTTTGACGTGACGCGACACTCATATCTAGTTTAGGCAAATGTCAGCCGTTAAGTGTCTGAAAGCCAGTAGGCGGTCTTGCTCTGGAGGCAGTCATATGCAAATGTGTTTGCCCGTGTGATGTCACAGATTCTGCAATGTCAAAACGAGTCTTTTTGGAGCTTGATTAAATAAATTCTTTGTTTATAATGAGGAGGATGTATTAGGCTCTGATAATTGCAGGATGTTTTAATGGTACAAAGACCTTTTTATATGTCAAAAGATCAAGGCAATTTGATAACAGTCTTAGGGTCTTGGACCCCTCTGATGAACACTTAATTAAAAAAAAAAAAATGACCCAAGGGAAAGATGGCCAAAATTTTAATTCGCAATATAAATAACAAGACTATGGCTTAAAAAAGCTTGTTGAAGTTTTAATATATTGAGCTTTGATGCTCATGTGGAAGACAGAGGTACGAATTCGCTTCAGGAAATCAGTGTCAGATTGTGAAGTGCAGTATTTGTGTGTGTCTGCTGATGCGCCATCATGATCTAGCCTTTAATGAGCGGCCGTCCGCATGGTCACTCTGTGACCGTTATGTGTAATCCAGACCCCCGGGCGGACGAGGATAGAAAGCTGGAGCGAACGAGGGGGCTAATGCGCTGCTTTTGCAGTAACACCCCCGCCTCGACTCATCCGTCTGATGCTCTCTGCTCGCCTCCGAACATTACTGTCACAGATTGCCCTCGCGCCAGAGAGAGAGAACATAAGGAGAGATCAGCGGCAAAGACGAACGAGGAGAGAGAGAGAGAGCAGTGATTGAAACACAGCAGTAAAAAAAATAAGAAATAGGAGGGGAAGATAAAGGTTGATAGAGAAGATGAAGAGGAGAAGAACTGACAGAGTGAGAGAGACAGTATAAAGACGCAGCGGGAGACAATAAGATGAAGAAAAGATGAGGGCAGAGAAAGAAAGAAAAACAGCAGAAAGAGATGAAGAGAAGGAGAGAGAAGGGCAAAACCAGGAAGGCAGAAAGGAGCTAAACATTTGAGTGCTGCCATGTGTGTGAGAATAAGAGAGAGAGAGAGAGAAATAGAGTGCAGAGGGTTTAAACAAACAAGCAAAAAATATATACTAATGGATTGCTCCTGTTTTGAGAGATTTTGATGCTTGTTGATGTCATGTGATGGAAAATACCAGCTATTTTCAAACCAAACAAATCAACTTCAATTGATCACTTTACTTTCATTTTGACTTTAACTCTCATTTAAAGCTACGGTGCACAAATTCTGCTCCATTAGCGGCACCAAAGCTAATTGCAAAAATAATTTTCAAAGCAATTGAAAAAAAAAAAAAAAAATTCAAAACATTTTTAACTTACTTTCAGTTTCTCTTTGAACTTTCACTTTTAACTATTAAGGCTCGAAACATTCTCGTCTTGCCACGCAAGCTCGATTTCAATGCCGCGAGTTTGGGTCTGGACTTCTGTTTCCAGATTTCACCTTTCATTTATCCATCATGGTATGTTGGTCAACAACCTAGACCTAGAGGAACATTTTATTCTCCTTTCATAGCTTTCATACCTTTCATGTTGTCATTTTTCATGTATCAATCAACTCGCATGTTGCTCTTAAATCTTTTTATGGGACAATTGTTGACATACAGTAAGAGTATAGAGCTATAAAATTAGTGCGCATAATTTTGATGAGAAATGTTTGAGTTCATATTGAGATCTTGGCACTTGGAGATCTTTTGAGATATTTTGTCTAATTTTACTTATCTTGGCAAATCTGAGCACATTTTTGAGATTAGGGGCGGTGCGATATACCTGTATGATGATAACCATAAATTACAGTGTATATATATATATATATATATATATATATATATATATATATATATATATATATATACACATTTAAAAAAATTAAATATCGCTATCATGTTAATACTACACATAAAATAACATCCTAAATAAGCAAGTGGCCGTAACTATCTGGTTGACACTCCAACATGGTTGGTGGCAGTATTTCACCTTAAGTGGTTGTTCACATAGAATGCATTTTTGCATTCCACTATACTTTTATGAAGCGTTTCTGAATACCAAGAATATAAAATACAACATAAAATATATAAAAAGAATAAAACATAAAACACAACCTGTCTCTTTTTGTTAAATGTCAGATTTAATGAGCAATATTAACCATTATAAAAGTATAAATATAAAGTTTATACAACAGAAAATAAAGACAGGCAAACAATTCAGTCAAACATACAAAGTCAGCGCTCTAGTACAACATTGTTTAAATATGTAAAATTATGAAAATTAACTTTGCCCTCAGCCAAACAAAGACATGCCCGGGAACAAATAATAGATTCACGAGACCAAATATTGCCCTTAGATATACACAAGATGAATTATCCCATATTTAACCATTATAGAGACATCAGAGCCAGCGGCAAATGTCGAGGTAACTTATGACTTGCCGAGGTAAGGCTGATCCAGGCGGGGTACATGAGAGCCTGGTGATCGCCTGGATCCCACAACTCCGAAAATGGCGGAGAAAAATTTCAAGTAGTCGCTATCTTTATAAATAAACCACATTTGAGCTTTAAACACTACATTCTCACCTTAAAACTCCTAAAACTACATTTCGTGAAACTATAGCAGTAGTATTTTTAAAATGATGCTGGTTTTCTCCTCTGCCATTGACGCTTGCTAGTTGGTGCGAGATGCATTCTGGGATACCAGGCTGTCTCAAGGTCCACAAGTCACCTCTCGATGCATCCTCGGTAACGGGCGGAGCAAGAACACATCTGGAGATTTGAACTGCACTTGGCTAAATGTGAACTTTGAATTTGAACAGTACTGATGACAACAACCCTGGTTCTCGATCTCTTCTAAAACTCTTCTAGATTACTTGGATCTTTTTCTCAGAAAAAAATCTTAGCAACAGGAGGAAATCTCCATTTAAACTGAAAGAATTAAGACATATGTGAGCAAATGGGAGATATTATGATTATTATAGTGTTGCTGTACACATTAATATTTGTTTGCATTTCAGTTAATAGTGTTCCTTTTCAGAAATATGCCATACTCCTCATACTCATCTAATTATTCAAGGTTTTATTCAATTTGAAATTCAAATGGCTTTCTGAAATTTGCTTAATCTATAATTACTCTGATATGAATTGGCATTCTATGAATAACGGCTCTGGTTTTGTGTGGCTGATAACGTACTCACAATTTTCCTCCGTCTGTCAGGAAACTTGCCAGGTAACTCGTAATTCAGTCTCGGATTCAAGAACAGCCGCCAACAGCACTGTCACTTACAGCGTTCGTGGCGTTCATATAATGTCACTTTATGTTCTGGGGAAAAAAGGAAGAATAATGAAATAATTTATGGCACAGCTTTTTCTGTCGCTGATTTAAATAATGTATTGGCTTTAAGAAGATGATGAATTTCTTAATACACAACTTATGGTTCTGTCATCATTTACTCACCCTCATGTCATTCAAAACATGTAAGACTTTCTCTCTTCTTTGAAACACAAAAAAGATATTTTGGGGAAAAGAAAATTGTCAATACAATGAAAGTCGATGGGGTCCAATCAATATTGTTTTGGACCCCATTTAATTTCATTGTATAGACAAATTAATTTTCAACATTTCTTCATTATATGTCTTTGTTTACTTTCAGATTATTATTTACACAACAACAGTGTTTTGGGGGTCTGAAAATGCAAACTTTTGAAAAACGATACCGTTATAGTCTCCGTGTAAACAACTAAAATGTGAATTCGTGAAAATGGTGACATGCATGTGTATTATATGTTCAGTCTACGGGCATGTAGTGTTTCTTTACAAAGTGACATCGCCATCTACTGGCTTAGAATAAATAATACAGCGTTTTTAGTCGTTTTCATGGATCCTTGTGAACAGGGATCATTTTGACGAAGTTGTCGTCTTTCCTCGAAAATTTTCACAAACGCAAATGAAAATCGTTTCCGTTTTTATTACATTACGTTTACATGACAACAATCTAAACCTAAAACTCAGTTTGAGTCTTAACTCTATTTCTTTCTAGAAGTGCAAATATATTTAGTATTTCTTTTTTTGGAGCTTAGAGGGTGGCTATTTTTATATCAGTCAATTCAAATTGGGCTGTTTGGTTTAAATGAGGTCATGGCTGATGCGATGATCCTGAGAGTATAACCCAATAGAAATTACATCTCATCAATGTTGCCTGTCTAGTGTTACTGGATCAGGATGAGCCAATAAATGTGTCTGAGCTTAGAAGATCACAGCTGCATGCAGTACAGGAGTGGACTGTCACACACACACACACAGAGATTTCAGCAAGAGCCGAGTGTCCAGCGACACAGCAGGATGTGTGTACGAGCGACGGATGGCAGACAGCTGCCGGGTTGAACCAAGGGACACCTAGTACATTTTGCCTCTCGTTAGACCGCCGAGGACTGATACACACATGCATTGCAAACGCACACACACACCACGGCTGTGGCAGGAGGAGAGGCTTTGTTGAACCTCCGCCGCACTGAGCCCCGCTACATCCGCCACATGCCGCGCGCAATCTGCTCCCCACACACACACACACACACACACACACACACACACACACACACACACACACACACACTCTCATAGACTCAGGGGATTACACGGTGTAGAATGAGAATGCACATAACATGAGAGAGCTTATATAACAATGAGGGAACGCAAGAATATTAAGCCATTACGAGCCAAAAGCGTATCAAAATCCCACTGATATCCAAAATAACAACACAATCACAAAAAACAACATCATCTCATGGTGAAACTCATACACCTTCAGTTATGAGCTTAAATATGCATGCAAGATATGGAAACTTCGGCAACACACAGTACTTTTTTCTTTGCTCATAATTCAAATTTGATCTTATCCTGACAATTTTCATTGGCCTCACAAAAAAAAGAAGAAAAAAATAAAATAAAAAAATATATGTATATATATAGTGAGGAAAATAAGTATTTGAACACCCTGCTATTTTGCAAGTTCTCCCACTTAGAAATCATGGAGGGGTCTGAAATTGTCATAGTAGGTGCATGTCCACTGTGAGACATAATCTAAAAAAAAAATCCAGAAATCACAATATATGATTTTTTTTAACTATTTATTTGTATGATACAGCTGCAAATAAGTATTTGAACACCTGAGAAAATCAATGTTAATATTTGGTACAGTAGCCTTTGTTTGCAATTACAGAGGTCAAACGTTTCCTGTAGTTTTTCCACCAGGTTTGCACACACTGCAGGAGGGATTTTGGCCCACTCCTCCACACAGATCTTCTCTAGATCAGTCAGGTTTCTGGTCTGTCGCTGAGAAACACGGAGTTTGAGCTCCCTCCAAAGATTCTCTATTGGGTTTAGGTCTGGAGACTGGCTAGGCCACGCCAGAACCTTGATATGCTTCTTACAGAGCCACTCCTTGGTTATCCTGGCTGTGTGCTTCGGGTCGTTGTCATGTTGGAAGACCCAGCCTCGACCTATCTTCAATGCTCTAACTGAGGGAAGGAGGTTGTTCCCCAAAATCTCGCAATACATGGCCCCGGTCATCCTCTCCTCAATACAGTGCAGTCGCCCTGTCCCATGTGCAGAAAAACACCCCCAAAGCATGATGCTACCACCCCCATGCTTCACAGTAGGGATGGTGTTCTTGGGATGGTACTCATCATTCTTCTTCCTCCAAACACGGCGAGTGGAATTATGACCAATAAGTTATATTTTGGTCTCATCTGATCACATGACTTTCTCCCATGACTCCTCTGGATCATCCAAATGGTCATTGGCAAACTTAAGACGGGACTTGACATGTGCTGGTTTAAGCAGGGGAACCTTCCGTGACATGCATGATTTCAAACCATGACGTCTTAGTGTATTACCAACAGTAACCTTGGAAACGGTGGTCCCAGCTCTTTTCAGGTCATTGACCAGCTCCTCCCGTGTAGTTCTGGGCTGATTTCTCACCTTTCTTAGGATCATTGAGACCCCACGAGGTGAGATCTTGCATGGAGCCCCAGTCCAAGGGAGATTGACAGTCATGTTTAGCTCGACCTCAAACAGGTGCATCTAATTCAGGATAATAAATGGAGTGGAGGTGGACATTTTAAAGGCAGACTAACAGGTCTTTGAGGGTCAGAATTCTAGCTGATAGACAGGTGTTCAAATACTTATTTGCAGCTGTATCATACAAATAAATAGTTACAAAATCATATATTGTGATTTTTGGATACTGTTTTTTAGATTGTCTCACAGTGGACATGCACCTACGATGACAATTTCAGACCCCTCCATGATTTCTAAGTGGGAGAACTTGCAAAATAGCAGGGTGTTCAAATACTTATTTTCCTCACTATATATATATATATATTTTTTTTTTTTTTTTTTTGGTGGGGCGAATGAAAATTGTCAGGATAAGAACAAATGAACAAGCTGAAAGTTGCTTAATAAAACTGAACATGAAAGACTAAACTGCTTTGAAGAGAAAAGGAGCTGTGGGTGTCCCATCGCCTGTCTGGCACACTGTCATTCAACATTTCCTCTAGGGAGACAGCAGACACAACACGCAGACTATTTCAGCTTCATTAAATGTTTTATTTACTGGACTGTGTGTAGGTCGAGGTAATAGATCACATACTTGACTGTACATAACTCAAGGCCATGATGCTAGAGTGTTCTGGAAGGATGTCAGTGTCACAGGTTTTCTAGGTTAACCACTTAACATCTAGAACATTGTTGCTTCAAACCGGTGTGTTTGGCATTGTGTTAAGTTTGGATAAAGGTTGGCCCTGCACACTAAAGCCGGGCTCAGACTACAGGAGTTTCAGGACGATTTATTCCAGAATTACCCCTCCTGATATTCAGAGAAAAAATTGCATCCAGGGCATCGTTCAGTTCTGATGTTCGGCCCAGATTATGTCGTAATGTTTATAATGTATCCTCATATAATGTCTACAGCAAGTTGCCACGACACAGTATCCCTTTAGTCTACATCCGTCTCTCTGTGAGATGCTTAATTGGCATGATAATCTTAAAATCCCCCTGTGGTCAAAATCAAGTTTTTTATGTTGTATATGTGTATGTGGTGTTTTTAATATGCTTTTAGACAAACCACATGTAAATTCATAAGTCAACATAATTTCTGAGTATTTTCTCCTTAAATCTGCAGTTACCAAAGACAGTCTCAAAAACCCACTGGTGTTTCTGACGTCACAAACTACCTTGTAACCAATCAGGTCAATGTGTGAATGTCAATGAGTGCATCTCTGAGCTAGTCTGAGTGAGTGGAGGTGGGGCTAATTTACATATTCATAGAACCACGTATACTAAATGAGGCAAGGGTGTAGAGTTAATCAAGCTATTTCAATGCATGAAAAAAAAGGAAGAACTTTAAAATATGTAATTATAGTGATATTTAAGTGATAAAATGATTGATTACAGGGGGACTTTAAGAATATCTTGTAGTGTGTGATGCGCAGCGGTTTTTCAAATCGTGTAGTGTGTGTGTGTGCAGGTTTGAGATTTGAAAGAAGAAAATCTGTGAAGACTCAACTTATGTGCATAATGCAACCAGGTTTCTCAATCGGTTAAGATTTATTAACTCCTGTAGTCTCAGCCCGGCTTTAATGTAGACATTTCCATTCAGTTGGTACCGATATGTCAGCCAGGTCAATTAATTGACTGATATATCGCCCATTTTGGTGAGAATTTGATTGTCGCTCAGCGTTTTCTCCCTGGATTGATTCTACATGAAAACATGCTGAGAGCTAATGTTGGTGTGGAATGACGCAGAGACCTTTTTTGGCCGTAGCGGAGGTAATATGAGCTTCGCTGAACAGCCTTCTGGGCCGTCGCGGAGCTTTTTAAAGCGGAACTGTTTCCTGCACTATCAGCATGCAGAACCAGCGAACGTGATTTATATTTGTGTGTGTGTGTGCCAGCAGACCAGATAGATGGGGAAATAGTTCTGCTGTTTTGTCACGCTTTATCTAAAATTCATCACCCACCGGAGCGATCAATACTGGAAATGCAATACATTTAAATACAGCGCTTCATGTGTCTAAAATGCTTCATTTTATAGACTTGCATTTAAACTGCCAGTCAAAAGTTTGAACATGCTTGACTGGATTTATGGTTTCATGGTCTTAAAATTATTTTGGTTTAAAGGTTTATATATAGAGGCTTGAAATGAGTTTTGTAGACAAAAGTGTTTCAATGCATGACTTTCTTTGCATAGCAAAAATGTTATTATTTTCAATGTTTTTTTTTTTACTCAATTTATATTACTCGTAAATAAAAAATTGCCATTTTATTAACTTTATTCCTACAGGTTGGTAAATGCTAATACTCTTCTGCGTTTTAGGATTAAAAACTATACAGCTTTATAAGCCACACAATTTGACGTATCATTCATTCATCCCCATAGAAGAGCCAGGAATATTAATATAGATACTTCGCAAGCACTAATAAAGAATGAATAGGTAGGTGTGTCCAAACTTTGAAATATTTTACCGCTTGTTAACCTCATATCGACACCTTTGGGGTTTCCAGGCGCCGTCATTAGATATGATGAGACTTTAATCCTGAGATTAAACCACAGAGGTTTGATAGAAGAGAGGAGGTCAGGCACACATCACGGATAGGAAATGGAGTTTACAGAATAATAGAGGAGAAGGGCAGGAGAGAGGAGGATTAGAAAGGAAGGTCGGTAACGAGGGAGCCGATCGGAAAAGACAGAGATAAGGGGAGAGAATAGGAAAAGGGATTTTTTAAAATCGAGCTACTCACAGAGCGGTTATCGAGTGTGCGAGCGTGACAGACACTCCCTCTCTCAGACACAGAAAAAGCGAGCAGTTGTGTCAGGTTTCATCTTCATCATTGGCATTGCTGCTCATCTCACCGCTGAACCACACGCTGTCGCTGACACGCTCAAAATCTCTTCGTCTTACTGTAGTTTCAGCAAGTCGTTAGTGTCTGTCAGGCCGCTGAGGTTTTAATTTGATTGATGATGATTCACTGCTGTAATTCATCAGATTGATGTTTTCACGTTTGTGTTCCCACAGTACTACGAGATGTCCTACGGGCTCAACATTGAGATGCACAAACAGGTAAGATAAACCTGTGGGGCAAATTCACGAAACCATTTTGCCTGTGGTATTTTAGGACTCGAAAACAGCATTTTATCCTGTTCACACGTCACACTGATCTAATTTTGTTTTTAAGTCAGATTAGGACAGGCTGTTTATAGGTTTGCAGCCATGCACAATATTACTCATTATCACATTAAGCTTGCGTCGTGTCCTTAATGATTCTGATCTTACTGTTTACACTCCAAATACATATAGATCTGGTTTGAATCCAGTTTGTAATAGCCTAATTTTTATGTGATCTGACCTTTACACTTGAAATACATATGGATGTGGTTTTGATCCGGTTTATAAACGTCTGATTTCATGGGATCTGATCGTTCACACTTGTAGCGTGGATGTGGTTTGGATCCGTTTAAAAAAACGGATTTCATGTGAACGTTTACCCTTGTAAAATATAAGAATGGTTTTTGGAACTGAGCATGCCAGCTTCTAAAACTAGGAACTTGACTGTGCAAATCATGTTCAATGTGATACCTGATTTACATAATTCCTTTCATGAATCAGTTACTGAAACCACATAAACATGTGAGTGCAAATAAACCAAACTGTTAGTGGGTGCAATTCATGCTCAGTGAATTCCCACGTGTGCACAATAAAATGGGGCTTAAGAGACGCTCATAATCCTCCATGATACTTCATAATCACACACACACATTCATAACATCATGTGCACACATGCTTCTTGGAGTACTGTTAAAAACATGAAGCAGACTTTGTTTACATTTTAAAAGTGTAATCAATCAGATTGGAGCAGGCGATCAATCCCTTTCCAAAATGCATCATAAGATCCATGAACGGGCTTTGCACTGTCTTTTAGTGTTAGTGTCTGCTGTAAGAATAGACAGTGCTGTGTATGTGTCCCTCTTTCCTTTCCTTTGACTGATTTCACAAAATCAGTCTTTCCCAGCCTCAGCGTTGTGTGAGAGAGGGTAATCATACACGCTCTCTGTGTGAGCTGGCACAGATGAATGGAGAGTGATGGAGGAAGACAAGAAAGAGAAAACGAAGAGAGAAAAACCTTTGAGTGTCAGCATAAAGTTTTGTTAAGAATCACCCACTTAGTCAGGAGACTGTCTGATTGAAATGTGAAGCAACCAACCACTTTTTTTTTTTTGCTGTTTTGAGGCAGTTCATGTGATTTTGTCAGTGGGCGGAGCTTCAGTCTTAATGCTTTCATACTCAACAAACTGAGCCTCAGGTGTCACGCTTACGGACCGTTGAACATCTGATGCAGATAGCACACTTAACCTGAAACACTTCAGGAGTTTCGAATTCGTCATCTGATTGGTTGAATTCTACCGGATGTCCTGGAGACGTGTGTGTTGCGTTCTTTATCGGTCCGCCAGGAAACAAATGGCGTGACGCCAAACTCCCTCGTGGAAGAAGAACGCTGTCGTGCTTACATCTGTGACAATGAGCGCTTACCACTATCAACTAAATGCTGGATTTTCATTTTTTGCATTAAACTTGCACAACGTTCTTGAATTAATCATTTTTTGATGTTGGTCTGTTTTGCAGGGGACATCGACTTTATATTTTCACACCCCTAAACATGTCGCGGAACAAACTGTGATTGGTTACGTTATTTGTCAGTCAAACGTACTCATGGGCTGACCTTGACGAATGAAAGCTGCGAGAGAGCTGTGCACATGATTGGCATCTCAATAGTTCACCATATGTGAATAAATGTGTTCACTGAATCCCTGAACTAATGATCCATCCGTCTGTCCGTCCATCGGTCCGTCCATCCAATGGCTCTTGCATTATGATTGCAGCCAATGCAGTGAGATGTGTGTGTGTGTGTGTTTGTGTCTGAGAGAGCAAGATATGAAATAGTGGACAAAAGGGAGAGGGAAAAAAACAGCAGAACCATAAAAAAGTGGAAATATAAAGCCACACACGCCTTTAAAGTGATGCCTTCGGATGCAGGTTTGCCCCTTTGATGTCTAATGGAGTCTCTCTCTCTCTCTCTCTCTCTCTCTCTCTCTCTCTCTCTCTCTCTCTCTCTCTCTCTCTCTCTCTCTCTCTCTCTCTAAACATTTAAAGGCAAATAATAAGCAATGAGGCTCTAATCACTGATTGTGGTCACAGGCACTGAGGTATTCAATAAAGCCCTCATTTTCTCCTCTCCTCATCTGTCACACTGCGCTCTATCTCTCTCTCTTTTTCAGTCCCGTGTCTCGCCCCCTGTCTCCCTCTATCTGTGCTTGTTCTCTCTTGAATTCTCCTTCTCTCGTTTTGGCTCGCTCTACTGCTTGCTCGCTCTCCTTTTCTTTTGCTCTCTCTCTTTCTCTGGGCAATGTGCCAGCCTCTCTTCCCCTGGCACTTCGCCAATATCCCTCTCTCCTCCCTCCTCTCCTCTCTCTCCCTCTCTTTCTTTCTGATTGATGGCCCTTCCATTCGGAAAAAGGAAGAAAAGAAACAACGAGGGAGGAAAGGAGAGCAGTAAAGCACTGAAAATCAGACACACACACAAAGGAGGACACAGGCACACATGCACAAAACCCTACACACATGCAAATGCTCATGGGTAATTAAATGTGTGGGGGGGGGGAAGCACTCATAGAGGAGGGATACAGACACATTCCTGCACATGTGTACACAAACAAATATAAACGCACAGACTCTCATCCAAAAACATTTTATAAGGTACATTATTTGAATTATTATTCAATTTTTTTATTACATTTTTATTTTAAATGTTTTTAAAGTGATATAGTGAAAATATGATTTATTGCATTTGGATTGTAAAAAGTTAATAACTGTTCAACTCACACAAAGCAAGCATATGCAAATGTGGAGATATGTTCACACACTGAATTCTGGGTAAATATATGTGCACACAGAAGCAGCGGGGCATGTGCACCTACTCCGGTCCTTTTGATCGAGTGACAAAGCCATTATGCTAAAAGGTTGGCACCCTGGGACTTCCTCACAAACATGCACACACGTCTTGTTTTCCTTCTCCGTTTCTTCATTTCCCTCTTGCACTCTCTCTCTCTCTCTCTCTCTCTCTCTCTCTCTCTCTCTCTCTCTCTCTCTCTCTCTCTCTCTCTCTCTCTCTCTCTTTCTCAAACACTCAGTCTCGTTCCAAAGCAGTTACGTCACTCGCTCCCTCAACCTCATTATACACAAATGAGCTCTGTTTCACTCACACACACAATCTGCAGATGTTCAGCATCACTGCTACACTGTGTCCCAACAAAAAGGCAAACAACCGAACGAGCGGAAGCACCGTTGTCTGCAGTCTCATGTGGCAGAAGAAACAAGTATTCTGCCAGGTAATAATAATGTTTACAGATGATAATTATTCTATGAAATTTCACAACCTAATTTTAGGCAAAGGTTAATATATACAGACAGATACACAGATGGATGGATGGATAGACGGACAGACAGAGTTAGAGTGATAGACAGACAGACAGATATATAGATAGATAGAGAGATAGATAAATAGAGAGAGAGATAGACAGATAGATAGATAAAGAGAGAGAGATAGACAGACAGATAGATATGTATATATATATATATCCCTATGGACAAAATCCATTCAGGGTAATGCAATGACGTCATTTTCCCGCCGTGAGACGCCCGCTCAGCCGGACTGAGTGGCAAAAGAGCCTTCTGCGTGAATGGATTTAATAGGGGAAAATGTGAGTAAAATAAATCATTTTCAGTTTAAATTAAAGGCTGGACTCGATATAAATGTTCCTTACAACTTGCCAAAGATCCAGTGATCCATGGATATTGACATGCAGCCAGGAATTGTGTTTCCTGACATTTATATGTGCCTGATTTCGACGCTGGGGAAATACATAAAGCAAATTTGCTTGTGAGGGTTTTATATAAATACAATTGGTAGGTCTAAATCCGGATGAACGCTTATATCAATGTTATATCATCATATCGTCCAGCCCTAAACTTGTATAGTTTTTGTCAGTTAATTTAAAAACATCCAATTATGCAGAATATACAATGGTAAATATTTAATTGACGAGTTGTCATTGTCAATACAATGTATACGGTAGCATTTTACCCAAAAATTCAGCATATTAACACAAAATTATAACTGCAAATAATAAATGTGCTTCTCTGTTCAGCTTTCGGCAGTCTGTTAAAATATATCTCCGATTTCTTGTCAAATAACTCCAATGGCCAATGGTGACATCATGCGTATACCCTCGCAACTTCTGTTTCATGCTGCCTATAATATAGGTGCCTCATGTAGGTATTAGAGTACACTTAGAGGTCTGCTGTGTTTCTGTGGCTCCATCACTGCAAATACTCCTCCATTAGTGTGTGATCAGAGAGAATCAGAGAGGCTTATCACAGGACAGAAAAGACTGGAAAAACAGTAAAAAGAAGATAATAGCCACTGGAGTATGAAGGTGGATGGTGACTGGGCACCCTGTAAAATGTGTTGAAAGGAACGTGTGTGAAAGAAAGTAATTAACTGTTCTTGTGTTGCAGCATGTGTGAAACACTTGTCCGTCTGTCTGTTGTTGTTCTTAGTGAGCCTATAATTAAACGTGTGTGTGTGTGTGTGTGTGTGTGTGTGTGTGTGTGTGTGTGTGTGTGTGTGTGTGTGCGTGCGTGCGTGCGTGCGTGCGTGCGTGCGTGCGTGCGTGCGCGCGCGCGCGCGCGCTCTGATGCAGGGAGATTGAGACTATTCAAGCTATTCAGCCCTAAAGCCCCCCCCCCCCCTCTCTCTCTCTCTCTCTCTCTCTCTCTCTCTCTCTCTCTCTGTGTGTGTGTGTGGTTTTGAGAGAGAGAGAAAGCCCAGGGAAATGGCTAAATGATTAGCACTGGGCGCATACACAAACTAAACGTTTTTTTTTATAGAAAATGTAAGTGTCACTTACAAACTCACTGCCTTAATTCTAAGGTGTTGCTATGTGGTTTTAAGGTGTTCTGAGTGGTTGCTAGGATGTTATGTGAGATTGTTAGGGGGTTGCTATGGTGTTTTGGGTAGTTTTTAGAATGTTAGGAGTGGCTAAAATTGTCTGCAGTTGCCAGGGGGTTGTTAGGGTCCTCTGGGTGGTTTCTATCATGTTTTACATGTTTTTAGCACATTGCTAGGGTGTTCTGGGTGGTTGCTAGGATGTTGTTTGGGCATAACTGTAGGGTTTATAGGATTTGTAGTTAATAAAGGATTGCTATGCAGTTGATAGTTTCTAAAGTGTTAGTAGGTTGCTAGGGTTTTCTGGTGGTAGTTAGGATGTTGTGTTTTTATGGTGTTCTTGGGGATTGCTGTAGTTACCAGATGTGTTTGCAGATGTTTTTTAATGCATTGGAAAGGTGTTCTGTGTGGTTAATAGCACGTTGCTATTCAGTTGATCAGGCGTTGCTAGAGTGTTTTGGTGATTGCTAGGGTGTTCTGGGTAGTTGCTAGGGTTTTATGAGGGGTTTTTAACTCATTGTAGAGATGCATGACTCTGGATAAATTAAGAATCACTATTCTGAACAGACAACTAAACAAAATAACATGTCATTTACTAGAGGTTCTGACAAAGTGTTAATGGCTTCAGTCTATTTAAAATGTTTAATCTGAATTCTTTAAAAAAAATAGGTTTGAATGACTCACTCATAAAGATTTCACTTGTTTCATTACAGGATGGATCAGCCTTTTTGAATGAATCTCTTGGATGAATGATTCAATGACAGCTTGTTGCCACCTACTGGTGCAACGATGTAATCGCTACAATCGTTATTTGAAGTGATGTTACAATTGTTATTTTAAGCGCTAAGTTACTTTCAAAAGGTGCGATCGCTACCGTAGACATCAGTGTTTATACCTGAACTATGAACTTTTATACCAATACTTCTGTGATAATCTAAATGATTGTAACACGAAAATAACGATTCCATGTGGTTAAAAAGACTTTGTTGAATATGTTTCATACCTATACATGACAACTGCTCTCTCTGGATCAGCACCTGCGCAAACACAGATTTCAACGTTCCAGTGTGATTTTGCCAAAGGTTTAATAGACACAGGCGAATCGTTGTCGTTTAGGAACGAGATTACGTGGGTGTTTGAATCGAGATAGCAATTTTATAATGATTAATTATGTAGTTCTAGTTGCTTTTGTTTTCTTGGTTGTTACTATGAGTGGTTTTAAACTAATTTCTACGGTGTTCTGGGTTGATAGCGCGTTTGGAGTAGTTTTTTTTATCATTCATGTCCACAAAATTACAATTAACCTACATCCTCCATCACAGCAGTGCTAAATTGCCTTCACTACATTATTATCTGTCACTCTCTTTCTTTGTCTTATGTATCTGTTGTTGCTGAGACATCATTGTCATGAATATAATCTAAGCTGAAGCCATTTGTGTGCTTGGGAATTGAGAGCCCAGTGCAGTAGTACAGGTTTATCACTGTCACTGTTTTCTCTCCTAATCGAGCATGTGTATGTGTGTGTTCTCTTGCAGGCGGAGATCGTGAAGCGACTCAGTGCTATCTGTGCTCAAATCATCCCTTTCCTCTCTCAGGAGGTATGCTGACAGTGATTGACAACTCATCAGGGTTCTGGGGTCTTCTCCCAGAGGCACACACACACACGCACACACACTTTTTCTCCCCGTCAGACACGCTCAGTACAGCAGACAGCTTCTAGATTTTAACGACCCCGTCTCACATCTCCAACCAAACAAGGATTGCTTATATCCTGCGTTTTTTAACGAAGCAGAAAACTCCTGCTGTGTCCGGTCATCTGTGATGGTTTGATGAGCTCAGTTTGCAAATTCAGCTTGAGTCCAGCATCTCCGTTTGCTTTATTAGCAGCTCTACTTCTAGTGATACCAGCAGGTAGTCCCGTTCCAAACCCCATGCTATTGGTTGAACCGGAAGTCAAACTAAATGACTCGCTTCACATTAATGAGCCAAAACATCAAATTCTAGTCATTCCTGCAAAAATCTAAGAGTTCTGGAGACCGCCGTACAGTCACATGTTGCTTGTTTCTTTCAGTCCGAATGAAGGGTAGAAGGAGAAGCTCTTGAGATTCGGCTGTTGCTTTTCTAGCTGTACTTTGTTGCGAATGGCTAAGGCTGGAATGGTTTGTTTTGTGTCCCATCATACTCAAAGCTCCAGTTCCGTTTTCGTGGAGCCATATGTCCATTATTATCTTCAAAGCTTTGGAGCTGCAGTCCTCTCAAGTCCACGGTGGGTTGTATGAATGCACACTATGAAATTACAGCAACTCTCCTTTAGAGTTCAAAACTGTACTGAAAAATGAGAGAGGATTGATTTCTCACAAAACTTATCAAAGATTTAGATTAATTTGCCTATTAAATTATTAAATCCTTTAGGACAATTTCAGTGACATCACCTGCACACAGCTGATATCTCAACCAATCAGATGCTTCATTTATTGTAGTTTATGTAAGACTTCTGTAAATACCATATCTGTTTACCGATCATTATTCATATAGTCTGTTTGTGAATATGACCTTTAATATAATGTATACTGATACAGCTGCCTTTCATGTGAGGATACCGGTGTTCAGAATCTAACGCCTGGAATGGATCTTCATTTCTAATGAACGGATTTATTTGGGCAGATGAGCAATAAAAGATCCGGCGGCCCTGTATTGATCAGGAGGTCACCTTTAGCATTAGCTTGAGTTAGTGTCTGCTGACGGGGAAGGACAGAGTGATATGTCTGTCAATACTTGACTGGGTGTGTGTGTGTGTGTGTGTGACTGGCAGAGGGATGTAGAGAGAGAGTGTGTGAGGATAAATTATTTAGCTGTGAGATGTTTACTTAAATTCACTTTTTGAGTGTGTTTGTGTCTACAAATGTGTATTTTGTGTCTCTTTCTTAACATGTGTGTGTGTGTGTGTGTGTGTGTGTGTGTGTGTGTGTGTGTGTGTGTGTGTGTGTGTGTGTGTGTGTGTGTGTGTGTGTGTGTGTGTGTGTGTGTGTGTGTGTGTGTGTGTGTGTCAGCATCAACAGCAGGTCGTTCAGGCGGTGGAGCGTGCCAAACAGGTCACCATGGCAGAACTCAACGCCATCATAGGGGTGAGTGACCTCTGACCTTTCTGACTTCTCATGCAGACAGATGGATAGATAGATAGATACTGTAGATAGATAGATAGAACAATAAATTGACAGATAGATAGATAGACAGAATATTTTATCTCTTTGTCTGTCTGTCTGATTATATATCAGTCCATCCATCTCAGTTTATCTCCATGTTATATATCTTTTTGTGTATGTGTGCCTGACTGTTTTCTTTCTCCCCGTCTCTCTGTTTGTGTGTCTGTCTCTCAGCAGCAGCAGCTCCAGCACCTGTCTCACCACACTCCAGGTATCCCTCTCACTCCTCACCCTTCAGGTCTGTCTTTGAGTGGCACATCCGGGCTGCTGGCCCTCACCGGGGCCCTGGGAGTCTCCGCTCACCTGGCCAACAAGGACGACCGCAACCACCTGGACCCCGAGCATCTGCGAGGTGAGTGCCTGTCTGTCTTACTCTTTAATCTCACAAGTGCATGGGGTTATTAAATGACTTTAAATTAAATAATTAATTGTATAAATTTAATTTACAATATAGAATATTTAATATATTTAATTTAAAATAAATATATTAAATAAAAAATTCTTGTTTAAAATAAATGTATTAAAGGGATAGTTCACCCAAAAATGAAAATTAGCCCATGATTTACTCACCCTCAAGTCATCCTAGGTGTATATGACATTCTTCTTTCAGACGAATACAATCAGAGTTATATCAATGAACACCCTTTAGAAGCTTTAGAATGGCAGTGAATGGCTGTTTCTGTTTTGAAGTCCATAAAAGTGCATCTATCATCATAAAAGTGCTCAACACGGCTCCGGGGGTTAATAAAGGAGTTCTGAAGCGATGCGTTTTATAAGAAAAATACCCATATTTAAAATTTTATAAAGTAAAATAACTATCTTCCGTCCAAACGCACATACGGATTCCACTTAAATCTAAGCGCAACTTATGCGACGTACTGCTGATATTTATGCTACACCATGACGCACTACGCTACTTCTGACTTCAAAAGTTGTGTAAGTTGCGCTTTAGGAGTAAGTAGACTGCGTATGGCCGTTTGGCCGGAAGCTAGAGTTTTACTGTGTAACGTGTTAAATATGAATAGAATTCACCGGAAAGGAGTTTACTCTACTTCCGGTCTCGGCGGACATTTTTGTGAAATAGGCCTGTTCTTCATCAACAGTGCACAAAATGCATGCAGTGTTCACAAATATTAAAACATTTTGTGACCAATATCAATTAACTTCTGCTATGATTTATTTGTTGACACACCCCCAACTTTGCACAACCGTCCATGTGCACTTACTATTCTTCTGACATTAAAGGGATCATTACAAGAGAGTGATGGAGCAAAAATTGGCCCAAGAAAAACAAAGCGGAAGACTAGCGAGAAGGAGGGTGTGTTGAGTTGCTACAGTAGATTGGATATACTTGAGAAGCCTTGAAGCTCTGATAGACTGAAGGCCAGTGGGAGGACTTGTTCAGGGAGCTCAATTCAATGGATGTATTTTTATTGCACCCTGACTGGATTTTTCAGCATGACCTTGGCTTGCTATGGAATTGTTGTTATTATTATCTAGACTGACGTCAATCCCCAACCCCTCCTTCTCTTTCTGTCTCTCTCTCTCCTCCGCTCCCAGAGGGTGCGCCCAGCAGGGTGAGTATCAAACTTGTGTGTTTGTTTGTGTATACGTGACTCCATCCCACTGACTTTGATTAATGATTCCAAATACAGAGTCCTTTTAAGAGAAGTACGGATTATGAAATCCGACCTGCACACGCTAAACTAAGATGCTTTAAGCACAGTTCCTGCCCTCTGCCATTAGCACTAAGGAAAAGCATTCAAACCATAATTCTGTCATTTGGTTGCATCACAGTTAGCCTCAAAGGGACAGTCCACCCCAAAATGAAACTTGCTTGCTGGTTCTCTTACCATCATGCCGTTCGAAACTCTTGTGATTTCTATGAGCTGCGGAGGTTAACATTTTCAGTGAAAAAATATTTAAAAGCTATTTAAAAAGTCTTCAGGAGACTATATTCCAAGTACAAAAAGCAGCATTTAATATTTGGGTGTACTGTCCCTTTAAAAGTTTTGATTTTGCCTAGAACTTGCCTAAAACTTGGATTGTTTCCCCCAAAAAATTACTGTAAGGTCAACATTTATTCACCCTCATGTAATTCCAAATCGATATGACTTGTATGAGCTGCAGAGGGCAAACTTTTCAGTGAATAATGGCTTAAATTTAAGTCTGGCATCTGGTGTCTTTTAATATAGTGTGCGAGTCATTTAAACTACTTTTATGGTATTTTATGGAAAATAAATGTTTTAAGGTACTTCCAAATAGTTTTTTTTGTGTGTGTTCCAAGAAAAAAACCCCAGCAAATATGTTTGGAACGACATGAAGTCATGTAAATGATAGAATTTTCATTTTTGGGTGCACTGTCCCTTTAAGAGTTTGATTTGAGAAAAAAATGTTGAGAACTCGGGAGAATGATTCTTGTTGCTGACTAGAAAGGAAGAAAATGAGGGAGTCAAGGAAAGGTCTAAGCAAGGGGGAGTAAAAAGTGAGAGAGAGAGATTTAGGAGAAAACAGGTTTGTTTGAGAGAACTGGGCTTCCTTGTGCACTTTTTCTCATCTCAGTCCAATGCACTTCCTGTTTGGCTCATAAAACTGCACCGTTGCAGAAAACGAAGTTGTTTGAAGTCACTAATCTGAGACCGGTTTTGCTTTACTCCTCATAATGATAAAAGTTGAGAGACGGGACAGTTGACACTGGATGGTGACTAAGTGTTTTGGGATAATTCAACTGTCATCATTTAATCACATATTTTCCATACAATGACCTTTCTTAGTGGCCAAATACCAAAATGTACCTTTAAAATCCCTTCCACGGTAGTTCTGGTAGTTCTCAAGTCAAATATGACGCAGGTTTGACATTGTGACGTTTGGTTACGAGACACTCGAGAAACAGTGACATTTGTTGTTATTGACTTCCGACTTCCATCATCAAATGGCATCAGAACAAAGAACTATTATGTGGACTTTGCACAAGTTTAGCATTTAGTAGGGAATGAGACCGTGTGTGTGTTTATGCAGTGTTTTCTGTGTCTATAGAGTAAATCCGTGTCGTCGACTGACAGTCAGGCAGCTGAGGATCGGCAGGGTCCGTCAGGGGTGTATCCCTCACAGGCCAGCAGTGATGCCAAACGCAGACGGTGTGATGACAAAGACGTCCTCCCGTCTCACTACGTATGTCACATGATGATGATGACATTTTTGTCTTTCCCTCAATTAACTAAATGAGTGTGTTACACTGACAGTCCTAGTTTAAATATCTATCTGTCTTTCTGTCTGTATATCTATTTATATAAATTATATTATATATAATGTATAGATTCTTTGAAAATATATTTGACTGATTTCCAGTTAAATTAGATTTTCTTCTTAAATGAAATTCAACTTCATAATTGTCTCAGTCCCTGACTGTAAAAGTATGTTCTGGATAGTTATGAGCACAACATCTGCGTTATTGTCAAATTTGTAATATAGAATATGATTGAATTGTGTGAATTTTTATTGACATTTTATTTCATTGCAGCTTCTATTGTGTTTACTGGACGCTTGTGTACTGGACCATGTTCTGGGTTCAGTACAGGCTTGCTTGCTATGGTTTAATGGAAAATAATGTTTAAAATTGTATATTTAAAATTGTTATATAAAAATATAGAATTTAATTAATTATAAATAATTTAAATGTAATATGTATATTATATAATATGAATATTATAATTAAATATAATTAAAAAAAATAATTAAAATAGAATTTTACAACTATATTTTAATATGAAAAAAAAACATTATATTATATTAAAAACATATGCCTAATGTATAGGTAAAATCTTTTTTATTGTATATTTTTTTTAATATAGGTCATTATGCTCAACAATGCATTTACCAAATGCATACATGTATGATGTGACCATCCGGGCGGGTGTAATTAGGGGGATGATGTCACTAAAGGGTGATGGTAATAGGAACATCAGGCCATGATCACATCAAAGCCCTGTTGCCATGGTAACTAAGTGCGTTGTCAATCCCTGATTCCCAGAGATGTGCGAAAAAGGAGAGTGAGATGAGTGTGAGCTGTGTGAGAGCGATGGACAAGGTGGTGGGAGAGTCTCCCCTACTGTGATTGGTGAAATTAGACACAAAGGGAGGGGCGTGGAAGGAGCAGAAAAAGGACACTGCAATATTGTACATGTACCTGATAAATATCCCATAGGGGTATATATTTTTGTGCCTCTGTGTGTGTCGTCTAACACCATCCTTCTCCTGCCTGTTTTCTTTTAGGACAGTGACGGAGACAAGAGCGAGGACAATCTTGTGGTAGATGTCTCAAATGAGGTCAGTTCACACGCACTGCTAAATTAACATTTAGCACAGAATAAAGTCTGTACTTACAGTGGTTCTGTCAATCGATTTAACATCTTAATTCAATTAATTAGATGATATGCTAATTAATTAATAAAATGATTGGCATATATCAAAATTTGCTGCCATAAAGTCATTATTGTTAGCCTGGTTGACACCAGACCGTAACTGTGTAACTGTGAGTGGGTCTGGGGAAGGTTCATTCACAGCCCATTTCCAAAGGGCCGTCACCAATGGACGTCGCTCAACTGCCTCTGGGCGCAATTGGATAGACCTAAAGCCAATCAGAGCGATCATCATCTTGTAAAGCCCGCCTCAACGTTTGTGATTGGTGCCTCCATTTGGAAAGATTGGAAATGGGCTTGAATGGGCTCTTGGCCAGACTGACTTGCAGAGCTGATCTAAATTTGCCGGAAGTGCGTCTGGGTTTTCCCAGGCTACATTATTGTGGTAAACAAGATAGACGTTACAAAAAGTAGGTTTAGTCGATATTATTGTTTATTGCCATATATTACAATTATGGTTCATGTTGTCTTATGATTGTGATACTTTTAACTCAGATGGTAGGAAAATTCATTATTGCGGAATTTATAAAAGCATTTTTTATTTCTTTTATATAATAAACTAAATTAAAGTGATAAATTGACCTTCTTATAAAAAAATATATATAGTCTTTTATCAGGAGCAAAAAGGTTGTGGCCACACACATCATGCGACTTATAAAATTTGTTTTGCTAGACGACTTCAGTCTGTACTGGATTCAGTGTGCGGCCAGAAACCTGTTTGCTCGTTTTCAAGTATTCCCTTGGCTGTATCCACCTGAGGCAAAAGGATTTATTGTCAATTTAGAGCGCAACAATTTTTTGCTAGTTCACATGATTTTGTATTTTTTATCACAAAGAAATGTTATTTTGTTTTAAATTAACATTTTTCTTTTATAGATTTTATTTTTGTTTTGTTTTTTTGTTTGCGTTGTTGTTATTTTTGTTTTTTGGGGCGTTTTAATTTAATTTGGTTTGGTTTGATTTTTGTTTGTTTTTTTAAAACAAAAATCAAACCTAACCAAATCAAAACAAAACAAAAGCAAACCACACAAACCAAAAAACTAAACAAAATAAAAATCATCCAAATAAAATGTTAATTTAAAACAAAATAAAAATTTCTCGGTGATAGAATACAAAAAATAAAATAAACTAAGGCTGTCAATTTAACACATTCATTTGTTTTGTTTTGATTTGTGTCTTCTTATTCCACATCAAAATTGACCCAATTTACTTTCTTAAATCATGCTCCTGGTCTTATTTTATACTATTTATCGGTTCATTCATTCAGTATATTGTTTCCCCCAAAAAAGTTAGACTTCATAAACATTAATCAAAATGTAATTTTCTCTGCCTGTGAATATCAAACCAAGCCATTTCCTGGAGACTATAATATCATGAAGACTTGGGCCAGACCACACAGCAACCACTCAAAAACACTCTATAGCATTGTAGTCTTTCACTGACTTTAATCTTAGTGACGTGTATTTGCATTTGATTGTAGAGCAGCACCAACAAATGCAATTCATCCTGAAAAACTCATTCTTATTATTATTTCAATGCAATTATCATCCATTTCAAGGTAAAACATTACAGCTCTGTTTCTCAATTACTGGATAAATATTGAACATCACTCATATTTATTAAACTGCATTCATTCAGTAATTGCTGATAATATCGCACAGGCGAATCAGGATTGTTTTCACCTGCAGAGCGGCTGGAGTCAGCGCTATGCTTTTATAATCATTAAGTGACCCCACTGCATAATTAACACGTTTAAAAAACATGATCCGAATTCCTGCAATATCCCACACCAAGGATTAAACTAGGACCTCTCAGAACTGTTTTGTCATTTACAGTTGAGTAAACATGTTTGAGTGAATGGATGAGATGAACTCCAGGTTAACAAAGTTTAATGAAGGCAAGCATCCATGTTATTTTGAACAACCCTATTAACCCATGCCTCAACATCTAGAACATTCAAAATATCCAGAAAATTCAAATATCCAAACTAAAGCATAATGCACTCAGGCTCTTGACTCTCCTTAACTCCTTCACTGTTTCCAGGAGGCTTCCTCTCCCATAGGCAGTGGCCCTCTCTCTCCTCATGGAAATGGATTGGACCGAGCCCCAAACCTGAGGAAAGAGCTCCCAGGATCCCCAAGTCCCCCACCGGTCTCCCCACCACACAGCCCACCCCCTGGCAAAAACAAGGACACCTCACAAGTACGAACGCTTTTCTTTACACTAATACTAAAAATTATATGAACTGTTTTACTTTGTACTTCTACTTTTTAATTATTGTAAAAACTAGATTTGCTGATTTGGCCTAAAGCTATAGGGTATAGCTAGTTTGGGACAATAATTTTTTTTGGTATTCTTACAAATATTCCCCCATTGCATTATCATACATTATATTCAACATTATATATAGTAGTTTAATGTAGTACTGACACTAAAAGTCTTTCAACTTTTTCTTTCAACTGACACTAAAACTTTTTCAACTATACACAATACAGATTGTCACTATGTACAATACATAATGTTGCATTTTTGTATTGCGATATATTGTGACACGATATATTGTTACATCCCTACTATGGGGTCATTATGACAAATAATAGCATCTGTCTCTTGGTTCTATTGGCAGACAGAAAAATCTCAGTCGCCCTCCTCTAAATCAGGCAATTCCTCTCCCTCTCACCATGACCCTCTCACCCCTGGTCCACCCGGGCCCAGCACTTCCTGTTTACGCCTGGTCAACAAAGCTGCTTCCTCGGCAGACCCTCTGGGTAAGATGTTGTCTGTTTGCGTTTAGCGAAAACACAATTCAATGAAAATAATTTGTTTAATTGTGTGTTCTGTAGCTCTACGGAGTCCCTTGACTATGACGCCTGGTTCTTACCCGGCTCACTTCGGGGTGGTGTCCCACGCTGGGCTTAATGGAGAGCTGGCCAGCCCAGGGGGGTTCGGAGGCTCGCTCACCCTCTCACCCCAAATCAGTGCTGCAGCCAGTGCCTACACACGCAGCCCAATGGTAACTGTATTTCTGACACTCTTACAGTTGACAAAAGTATACAGAAAAGCGCTTTAACCTTGAATCCTTTCCTTTACAGGTAGCGTATGAATCACGTTCACATCTTAGGACCTCAGGACTGTCCTCCTCGTTGCCTGGCTCCACCGGTGGAAAGCCGTGAGTTTCTCCTCTTTCTTTTACCTCACTCTGTTTTGAGATGGAGTTGCACAGCGATGACCAGCGTATTAGTCCAAAAAAGTGCTGCTTTTGTTTGCTGTGCTTGTAATACAATCCCCTCTCGAGCCCCCCACTGTCAGCTACAGCGAGAAAAACACTTGAATTCAGGCAAACATCCTTAAGGCAGCAAATTATTTCTGCACCCACTGAATGACACATACATATAAACATGCAAACTTCTCATAATTATGTTGTCAAACTTAAGTACTTACGGATTGAATCAGCTCCTATTGTTATTTTAATTTTTGTTCCTTGAAGTCCACTTATAATGTTAGTTGCGGTTTATTGCACCAAAACAGCCGTTATTTAGTTTGTATGACCATTTTCCACCATCTGATTGACCTCTCAACTTGAACATAGCATTTTTTGTCCATATAGGGGAGGTCAATGGGGTCCAAAGTTTGCGCCTTACTGACTTTTGTTGTATGGACAAAAACATCTTTCAAAATATGCTTTTTTGTTTCCTGCAGAAAAAGAGAAGTCAAACTTAAATTTTTAGAGTTGACTACCACTTTAATGCCCACTTATGTCCACAGTGCTTACTCGTTCCACGTGAGCGCAGATGGTCAAATGCAGCCGGTGCCCTTCCCTCCTGACGCCCTCCTCGGTCCTGGCATCCCGCGGCATGCCCGTCAGATCCACACCCTCAGTCATGGAGAGGTTGTGTGCGCGGTCACCATCAGCACCTCCACGCGTCACGTCTACACTGGCGGGAAAGGCTGCGTCAAAGTCTGGGACATCAGCCAACCGGGCAGCAAGAACCCAATGGCCCAACTGGACTGTTTGGTGAGATCTGCGTCATCTGAAACTCTCCTTCTAGTTGGTATTTACCAAGTTGGACTAAATAATGTCTACCCTTTCGTCCAATCAGAATCGAGACAACTACATCCGATCGTGTAAGATTCTCCCTGATGGGCGGACCTTGATAGTTGGAGGTGAAGCCAGCACACTGTCCATCTGGGACTTGGCCACACCGACTCCACGGATCAAGGCCGAATTGACTTCCTCGGCCCCGGCCTGCTACGCTCTGGCCATCAGTCCTGACAACAAGGTCTGCTTCTCCTGCTGCAGTGATGGTAACATCGTGGTCTGGGACCTGCACAACCAGACACTCGTCAGGTATCTAAAGACTCCTGCTGGTGAGATAGACAACGTTCTTCTTCCTGAGGTCATGTGATGTTCTTGTGTCGCTCTCCGCAGGCAGTTCCAAGGCCACACAGACGGAGCCAGCTGTATAGATATTTCAAACGATGGGACCAAACTGTGGACGGGGGGTCTGGACAACACAGTGCGCTGCTGGGACCTGAGAGAGGGGCGACAGCTGCAGCAGCATGACTTCACCTCACAGGTACTGCAGCTCAGTGGGAATTAGGAATTGGAGTTCTGGGTATATATTTTTTAAATGACAAACCTCTGACTCAGTACACACTAGCAACCACACAGCAACACCCTAGCAACCAGCTAGCAATGTTATAGCAACCACTAAAAACACCTTAGCAACCACATAGCAACAACCTAGCAATCCTCTAACGCCATAGCAACCAGTTAGCAATGTCAACTTATAATGTCCCAGTAACCACCCTGCCTGAACACCCTAGCAACCCTATAGCAATACCCTAAAAATCCCCTGACAATCACCTCAGAACATCCTATAAAACCACATAGCAACACCCTAGCAATGCCCTGGCAACCACTTAGAACATCCTGAAAACCACATAGCAACGCCATGGCAACCCATTAGCAATGTCAACTTACAATGTCAGGGGATCTTTTGGGTTTTTGCTGTGGTTACTAGTGTGTTCAATGTGGTTACTGGGACAATCACCTCAGAACATCCTTTAAAACCACATAGCACCACCCTAGCAATGCCCTGGCAATCACTTAGAACATCCTGAAAACCACATAGCAATGCCATAGCAACCAGTTATCAATGTCAACTTACAATATCCCAGTAACCCTGAACATCCTAGTACATAGCAAAAACCCTAAAAGTACCCTGACAATCACCCAGAACATCCTATAAAACCACATAGCAACACCCTAGTAACCAGCTAACAATGTCAACTAACATTGTCAAGTCATCTTCATTTATATAGCGCTTTTAACAATGTAGGTTGTTTCAAAGCAGCTTTACAGAGATAAACATAATTTAAGGTAACAGAGATTGTTTTGGCTTTATAGCGGATTGTCCAAGTAACCACCTAAAACACCCTAGAAACCACATAGCAACACCGTCGCAATCAACTACCAGTGCCCTAGCAACCACCCAGGGTGATGAATGGCTTGAGCTGTTGCATCATACATAATTAGTCAGAACCATTTATTTGTAGAGTAAATTCTGTCTTTATATTCCAGTTTTTAGAACTACTTGCTGTCTATTTTCATTTAGTTTTTTTTTTAAAAATGTTTTTATGTGCATACACAGATCTTTTCTCTGGGTTACTGTCCTACGGGCGAGTGGCTTGCAGTGGGGATGGAGAGCAGTAATGTGGAAGTGCTGCACGTCTCCAAACCAGACAAATACCAGCTGCACCTTCACGAAAGCTGCGTTCTCTCACTCAAGTTCGCCTACTGTGGTACGAGAGTCACTATAAACTTGTGGTTTCTAAACTGCCTCTGCAATCATACGATCCTTCATTATTTATGCCCCATTTAAAATAAATGCTATTTCATAATCTAAGATGGAGAGGACATGATTTGTTTCTCTTTCAGGGAAGTGGTTTGTAAGCACAGGAAAGGACAATCTGCTCAATGCATGGAGGACGCCATATGGAGCCAGTATTTTCCAGGTTTGTTCCAAACCCATATGACTTTCTTTCTTCCTTGGAACGCAAACGGAGATGTTTTGAATGTCCTTAATCTTTAAATCCTGCTATACTATTAACAGAATGGAATAAGAGTGCAGCTCTGCGCAGACAGAGAGTTTGTATTTAAAGCAAGTCGGTTCTCGGTTTAGATTCAAAAATGATTTTTCTCATCTCTCTCGCTCTCTCTCTCTTTTATAGTCAAAGGAGTCCTCGTCTGTCCTGAGCTGTGACGTGTCCCCAGACGACAAGTATATTGTAACTGGTTCTGGGGATAAGAAAGCCACGGTGTATGAGGTGGTGTACTGAACGCAGACAAAGACAGACGGATGGATGAACAAAGAGCACGAAGCATGACACAATCATGGCCGCGTGGCAGGCAACCATGGCTCTTCTATTCGCGGTCCTTTCACTCCATCCAGTAACCATAACTTAAGAGATTGAGAAAGGCTTTGCTCGCAATGGCATACTAACATATTACTTATACTATGCAGTATGAATCCTGTGCACAGTACGAACATTTTCTTTATGTTCGTAAAGATTTCCTTCGAAATTTGTGCGATTTCGAAGGAACAATTCCCTTCGTTCAAAATTTCCTGTCAAAACACCATGTAAGATACTGTATCCCATGGCAATGTGCTCAACTTGACCTTCCAGTTTAAAGTCGGCATGAAATGGAAATAATACCCTATTTTTTTAAATAATCTTATTGTGAACGATTCATCCATGCATGTTTTTTCTGCCCACTCTCTCATTTGTTTTATATTTTTTGACCGTGTAATTTTTGTTTCTTTTCAGCAATTCGAATGTACAAAAAATCACTATACGGAAGAAAAGATTTGTTGCTACTTCTGTTACATTATGACTAATAATAAGACATGACTTGAATTATTTGCAACATATTTTTCATAAATTTATTGGACTACAATGTTAAAGACAACAAAATGTAACTTTATTAACAAAGTGCATAATACTCAATTAAAAATGCAACAATGTAGCATACTACTATTTATCTTAACAATTTTCTGTTCTCATTGCAATAAACGGTATATACTGAGAAGTATGTAGTACGCTAGTATTCCATTATGAACGTACGTGAGAGTGGAGCTGTTAATTAGAACAGTCTCCAAGCTAAAAGAGGAAGCCCCACAGACAGCTGGTACTTAGGGAGCTGCTTCTTACAGCAACACCAAAACCAGACAATCATTTCATTAGTTGCAAACTCCCTCCATAAAGAGATTGCAACATCACCCCCCCACCCCCACAACGAGGAAATGCTCACGTTGGAGCATTTCTGGATGAACACGAAATGGGCGTACAAACAATTCTCCACTCGCCTATCCAACCCAATTACACATTCATGTGGCAAATCCCAGTCGAATTCTCCAACCTGCATTTAATTTCCTTCTTCCACAAGTCAGTGTCTAATGAGGAGCAAGGGTAAATCATGCAGGATTCGTGTGGCAAATATTCACAACCATGACGTTATTTGTTTTAATTCCTGTGGATTATCATACAGTTGTTGCGCTCATTTGTGGTTTAATGCTCATTTTCATGTCATTAATTGTCTTTTAGGAAAACGTTTCATGATTGCTCTTCTTTAGTGAGATGAAGCAATGCATCAGGACCTATAATGCAAATTATAATATATACCATTAAACATAAATAAATGTATTATAAAAACGTGACAAAAATACAGAATTAATCAACAGCATGGAAGAGAATGCAATACTATCTTTATGAAGATAAAATTATTTTAATTTGGGGGCTGCAAATATATAGCCGTTTAATTGGAATTAATAAATAGGGATATCATGTAATGGATTGAAATTTATTTTTTAATCAAATGACATCCCTAAATGTAACCTCTTCACAAGTTAGACAGAGAGAAATGTTTGAAAATCTGAGCGGTCCTAAAACAGAGCCCTGATGTACACCATTAATAAGAAGAGCTTTGGTTGCCAACCTGACCAGGAATGTTCAAGGAGAAACTACAGAATTCATCTACTACATGCACCAAACATCCTGCTGGGAACAGATTTGTTTTAATTAGTTTTGTTTTGTTCATTCTTCTTTTGATCTGTAAAGCTTTTCTCAGCACTTAGAAAACGGTTGGATCAGTCAGACCGTTTTTTCTTGTGAACTGAAGGAATTCTCTATCATTAAGTTCTTTCTCTTTTTTTATGGCAATAGTCAGCAGTGATACTACAGTGTTTTGATCAGTCTGTTTATTATCCAGAAAGTGCAGTTTATTTTTCAAATAGCTGAAAATATGGCTGCCTGCAAACTGGCATTTGTCTGTTTCAAGGTAGACCGTCTCTACTGCACGATCTGTCTTTGACATCATGCTATAGAAATATCTGTATCTATCTACCCTTATATAATGCATTATGTTTGTATACTGAACAATGTTCACTGTCAAGATTTCATTAAAGACACTCTCTCGAAAGCCAAGGAACTTTTTTCAAAGGCATTGCTGTGATATCCCTGTAGCACTTCCTATGTGATGTATTGTAAAAGACATGTATACATTGAAAAATTAAACTTGTGGTCATCTTTTGAAGTTGTTGCATTCTTGAGTGGTTCAATATCAAAGAATAATTTTTCCATTTATCCAGACCAACTAATTTTTATGCAAATTTTGTTTACATATGTAACATTTACAATACCAAATTGTATTGAATTAAAAATCATTGATTTATTATAAAACATGAACACGAGCTTGGTTACAATTAATGAATTTAATACATTCACATTTAAATGTCTTATTGTAAAAATTGTACATAAGGGGAAAAATAATATTTTTAGCCTTCAAAATGGGTAAACAAGCTGGGATACCAGAAAGCATTTTACCATTTAAATGTAATAAAATTATTTGGATTTACTTACTATCTACATCATTATGCGTTACTACAAATAAATGCAAGTGTCTTTTGGCTTTTAAAGAGCTTTATTTACAGTTCATACATACCAAACAGTCAAAATAATTTTCAACATGCTCCAACATACAGTATTCACGTGATAGGACATTAACTGAGTGTTTTTTTATAGCCATTTCCCTGAAGTCAATGAAACACTAAAAACCCTTGTTGTCCTACATCATAGCGTCCATCATCCATACAATCATAACAGAGCCGAGATCAGGTCAGCTTTAAGAAAATGATCAGTGAAGAAGTCTTAGGCCAGTCCGTAAGGTCTCATCATAATTCATTCATCCACTGCGGCTCCATAATTGTCCATTTCCGTGAAAATTCCGAAGGCTAAAAAAATAAGATTTCTTTTACTACTATATTCACTACAGAGGTTTCATCTTGTTTAAAAAAAAAAAAGAAGAAAAGAGGAGGTCTTTGGAGAAATTCCATGTTTTTGAAGCTAGACTACCAGCTTTCCTCACAGCATTAAAAAAACAACAAGGTCAGTTCTGAAGATCCACCATCCGATCCTGGAGTTGAAAAGTACAGCCGTCCTGCTGTCGCAGAGTCCATATTCATCATGTCCATGTCACACCTTTTGTCTCCCAACTCGTAGACAAAATAACGATGAATCTAGTCTCCTCACTCCAATCAGTTTTTGTTTTATGAGCGACATTCTGAACACATTCAGTTTAGTAAATGACTTCATACACAGTAGCCTTCTTATCTCCTGAGCCAGTGACAATGAATTGGTCATCAGGCGAGATGTCACAGCTGAGGACGGATGACGATTCCTTAGACTAGAGACAAAAACGATTAGTTAGAGAGTTCGTTCAGGTGTTAGATAGCATTTCTAATCATTGTTTGTCTTCTGTATACTGATAAATAGGGCACATAGAAAGTCTATTCAACAATAAACATTCATTTCTGACACATTAGAAAGATGTCATTAAGTCTCCATGATACTGACAAAAAGGCTATTTAAATTAAATTATTGTTGTAGCACAATATAGCCGATAATTGCCCAACAATCCCGGGGAAGCTAATTTGAGTAGCTTGTAGTTTGGAAAGCAAAAATTTAAAGTTCAATCTACTCTTTAAAAAGTATTTAGCTAAACTACAAGCTAACTTGAAGAGATTCCAGTTAAGTAGAAAATAGTGAGTGAAGGTATAAATATTAATATTCAAAACATTTAAAATGCTGCACAGATGAATAGGAAGTAGTTCATTAATTTATATAAACTGCTTGAACGAACCAAACAATGTATATTTTAGCGCTACAATGTAGTAGCTTGTTACTGGAAAAGCTGCACCATTTTGAAACTTGCTTACAATGTAGTTAGTAGCATTACTACTTTTAGTTATTTACTACCCAACATGGTAGTATTTATAATCAACCGACACCATTTTGTAACCAAACAGCACAATACCTGGAATATGCTTGATCCATATGGAGTTCGCCATGCATTCAGTAGATTATCTTTGCCTGTGCTTACAAACCATTTACCTGCAAAAGTGAAAAAGTATGCTGTTATGAATACTGTTTTCGGTTTTCCATAATGCTTAACCTCAAATGAAAAGTCCACCCAACATACCACAGTAGGCGAACTTGAGTGAGAGAACGCAGCTTTCATGAAGGTGCAGCTGGTATTTGTCTGGTTTGGAGACGTGCAGCACTTCCACATTACTGCTCTCCATCCCCACTGCAAGCCACTCGCCCGTAGGACAGTAACCCAGAGAAAAGATCTGCGTGCACAAATAAACACATTGTTTATTGCTAAAAATTAATCACAATTCTTCCCCACACCAAGGATTGAACAGCAACGGAACATCCTGATCCAGCCTGGACATATTTAAAAACAGTACTTTCGTTTAAAAGCTCTCTCTGTCAACACTAAAGAGGCGTTTTTGAGCCTTTTCCAAAAGTTGCTCGTCCACAGTAAGTAAAAAAATTTCAATTCACAGAAACTGAATTCACAGTATTCATAAAACAGTTGGCAAAAAGTCCATGATTGTGATCATGAAAGTCCAAGCATGATCTACTACTTCAACAAGATTCAAGTGCGTCAAGTGCGCATCCAATGGACACTTTACTATCAATGTCCATACATAAAAATACTTCACACATTCATACTATATACAATGTACTCTTTTAACAGTCAAAAGAAGACTTTGAAAGCAGCCCATATGGTCTGTTTTGCCAAAGGACAGCATTTATTCTTTTCAGGAATGTAATATGAAGATTGCACAAAGATTTATCTTTAGCAACACAATGAAAGTGAATAGCAGGCACACTTTTGTACAACCAAAGATATCAGATATATTATGCATCACATGACTAAACGTGCATCATCGTTTTTAAACACCTCGGTTTTCATAATACACACTACAACATAAAAATGACATTTTCAAATGTATAGGTTTGCACTGGGCAAAGACCCAGTGTCAGTGTGAACGGAAAGCCAAAATGTACAGAAATCTTAATTTTTCCTGAATAACGTTAAGAGTTGCATGAAAACTCTTCAAATGCTCAGTACCTGTGAGGTGAAGTCATGCTGCTGCAGCTGTCGCCCCTCTCTCAGGTCCCAGCAGCGCACTGTGTTGTCCAGACCCCCCGTCCACAGTTTGGTCCCATCGTTTGAAATATCTATACAGCTGGCTCCGTCTGTGTGGCCTTGGAACTGCCTGCGGAGAGCGACACAAGAACATCACATGACCTCAGGAAGAAGAACGTTGTCTATCTCACCAGCAGGAGTCTTTAGATACCTGACGAGTGTCTGGTTGTGCAGGTCCCAGACCACGATGTTACCATCACTGCAGCAGGAGAAGCAGACCTTGTTGTCAGGACTGATGGCCAGAGCGTAGCAGGCCGGAGCCGAGGAAGTCAATTCGGCCTTGATCCGTGGAGTCGGTGTGGCCAAGTCCCAGATGGACAGTGTGCTGGCTTCACCTCCAACTATCAAGGTCCGCCCATCTGGGAGGAGCTTGCATGAGCGGATGTAGTTGTCTCGATTCTGATTGGACGAAAGGATAGACATTATTTAGTCCAACTTGGATAGCAAATACCAACTAGAGGGAGAGTTTCAGATGACGCAGATCTCACCAAACAGTCCAGTTGGGCCATTGGGCTCTTGCTGCCCGGTTGGCTGATGTCCCAGACTTTGACGCAGCCTTTCCCGCCAGTGTAGACGTGACGCGTGGAGGTGCTGATGGTGACCGCGCACACAACCTCTCCATGACTGAGGTTGTGGATCTGACGGGCATGCCGCGGGATGCCAGGGCCGAGGAGGGCGTCAGGAGGGAAGGGCACCGGCTGCATTTGACCATCTGCACTCACGTGGAATGAGTAAGCACTGGGAGCGGGAAAGAGAAACAATTTAATTCAAGACAGATTAGACTAAGTGCGCTCACACTGGAGAATTGGTGCATTTGACATCAGCAGTCAAACAAATAGGAACTGGCATTGGAAACCTACGGTTTTCCAGAAGCTGCTGACTGCAGGCTACCAGGTAACCCTGGTACTCTCATATGAGGGTGAGGAGACTCGTAGCCCACCTTGGGAAGGAAGTAGGGCAATGAGATTAAATCGTAAAAGGCACAAGGAAAATGTAGGGTTAACTGTTTATTTCCCCCTCACCACAGGTGAACGTCCATATCCAGCCACGGCAGCAGCAGCAGAGCCATTCATCTGAGGGGAGACGAGGTGGAGACCGGCACCGTATCCCGCGGCTCCCGCCAACTCCCCATTAACTCCCGGAGGAAGCCCAAATGCACCAGGGGGGTACGCGCCCTGCACAGCCAATGGGTTCCTCAGACCTAAAGCTAAGAATCCAAAAATGAGGGAACAGAGTTATGGAGGTTTGTTTCTCAGTGATGAAGCATTTAATTAAGTATTAATTAATAAATACTTGATTTAATTAAGTAATAATTGTTAAAACGGAACAAATAGATTTAAGAGTGCAGAGTTGGCACCACATCCTTTGCAAATTAGTTTTTAAATAGATTTTTTTTGTGGTAAAACTTTTCTTTAACAAATATCATGATTAGTTTATAAATATTACATCCACGCGCCATGCCATTTCTTAAAATAAAATTATGGAAAACTACTTAAGATTTTTAATAATAAAAGAACAATAAAAGAATAATAAAATATAGAATAAAATAAAATAAATAAAATAAAATAATAATAAAAGTTTTTTTTCTTGAGAAATAATAAAAAAAGTTTGAGTTTTTTTCTTCCTTATGATATAAATGACAGTAGGACTTTATGCCCTCAAAAATATTAGAATGAATTTTAATTCAGTCATTAAAACCATGTTCATCATAGAAGAGGTGCATTCAAGTCATTGTATGTATGAATTGCATTTTTAATGCATTTTTTAATAAAAAAAATATCCTGACCAAAAAAAAAAATGAGACCCTTTAATATCATTTTCAGGAAAGCTAAAATTAAAAGAGCTCAGCTCCAAGATACAATCAAAACAAGACGTCCTCTCAGAAACAGGAAGACCACTACTGCCCTCTGCTGGCTGACAAGCCGCCAACCCTCAATAAAGACATTCAAACCTGGTGGAACTAAACACTCTACAAATACAGTCACTAAAGACTTGGACTATGGGGATGAAACCAAATCGTACCAAGAGGGTCAACGCCTGGCTTCCCAGGAACGGGGCGAAACTGCGGAGGAACGCTGGGGCCTGGGGTGGACGACTCCTGGGACATGGGCGTGCCAGGCTTCATCCCAGGAGTGCTGGACTTCTCTCTCTATAAGGTTGGGGAACACATTTACGCACATTAATTATTCGGGAAAGGTATATAGTGAATGAAAAAAAGATGCAGCGGTAAGTCAAACTCAAGCAGGAACTGTCTGTTTTTGCATTTTTAGGAGCAAGGGATGAGATTTGCAAGAGGAAGAACAGTATTGTGCACTGCGAGACACCGTATGAGGGAGGGAAAGGAACTTGTTCGCTAAATGAGTAATGCATTTGTTTAACATCAAACAAACATGTTTGTGTTTGTTCGAGTAATTTATATATGTACCGGTGGAGGCTCCTTGCTGCGTGAAGGAGAAGCAGCACTGCTGGAGGAAGCCAGCGAGGTCGGACTGGCCTGGGGCAGAGGCTCCTTACGGGAAGGAGGGAGTTTATCTAATCCGTTCTCTCTGGAAGAGTACGACTGAACGCTTCTTGGAGAAGAAGGGTCCTGAGGGAACGGAATACACATGACGATTTAATCAGGGAAAAATATGGCCAGCCTTGTTTTCATTCTTTAACACAAACCGACCTCGTCAACAACCAAATTGTCATCGCTCTTCTCCGCGTCGCTGCCCTGAAAGACAAAACGCGTCAAAAAGAGTTGAGCTTGTGTGCTCAAATCAAATAAAGATCATGTTTATGATTCATGAATTTAACACTTACGTAGTCTGTCATAAACTCCTTCTCATCTGCTTTTCTCTTTTTTCCATTGCTGAGGTAGTCTGAAGGCCTGCCTTTGTCTCCGTTTGAGAGTGAACTCTGGGAGAGGAAGAGAAAGATGAGGAAATGAGAGTGGAAAGAGAGAACGGCGGAGGAGACAGAGGATGTGCGTTTAAGTGTGTGTGTGAGCAAGAAGAAAGAGATAATGATGTAGGAGACGAGGGATAAATCAAATCAGCTCTATAACTGCTGGACCCACAGGCAATATGGACGCCTAATGCATGACAGTCTGCACTAAGAAGAACTCAACTAGAATGAGACAGAGAGGGAGAAAGAAAATGGAAGGATAATACAGATACTCACTGGTCCAGGTTCACGATCTGTGTGGATCATGGGAAGGGCAGGTAAACGTCCCCGATGCCAGTCAAAACAAACCAAAAAACAAACAATGTGACTATGACAGTTAGACAAAACTCACCGTCCAACAGACAAAACAAGGCTTTGAATTACCCCACAGCTAAAAACAACAAAAGCAGATTCCTTCAGTTCCCACTCTTTCATGTTTCATTGATGAAATGCATCAGCTGACAGATTTTAAAGATGAACTGGTCATTTGAACTGATTTTAAAGGGCATTGCTTTGCGATTACTAGCATGTTGCTATGTGGTAGTTATAATAATAATAATAAATAGTATTATTAGAATATAGAAAATTGATAGACAAATAATTTTTATGAACAAATTGTGCCATTATTATTCCAATTTGTTTTTCCCACAAATCCATGCACCCCTAACAAGTAATGTTTAGTTTAATTCGTGTTCAGATGATTTAGTACATAGAGTGATACCTTATGCCGGGTTCAGACTATACAATATTTACGATAATCACTGTGTCAGATTATGCGATTTTGTATCCTAAATTCTTGTCACGCCATGGACAAGAAACACGTCAGACTACACACTACACACTGCTTTCCGACCAATCATCGCTTGCCATCTTTGACGACACACGTGATGTCATCAAAAAGGCGGAACTAGCAACTATTTTCTGGAAACAAGAGTGTAAACAAACAATGGCTACCGAAGAGACGTGTTAGCTTAATGCTAATTCCAGTTCTCACCGGTTCACTGAAGTGCCTTCGCTATCATTTGTTAGCCCAGCATTTATCTTTTTTCACTTTTTGGTTGTAGTTCCTCAAGAAAACATCATAAAGTCTAGAGTATTATTGACATACCTCAAAGAACGTTTCCTCTATTGCATAATTTCACCAAACAGCACCAATAAAATCATCTCTCTTTCGTTTCAGCATGTTTGAAAGCTGTGTTACGGATGAGCTTCTGTGCTCCTATTGGTCAACGTCAATAGATGTGAATGAACCCCGGTCGAAGAGGAACAAGCTAGTCTTTTGGCGGGACGTTGTGAAGCATCGCAGGCGTGGCGTCGGTTGTCATCCACTATATCACACTATACAAGATACAGTATCATCCACTATATCACAAACTAACAGTTGTAGCTCGACTTATGCACTCGTTAATTGGACAACAATTGGCTGCATGGTTTGTGCGCTTGCCCTGAAAGATTAATTTGTTTACGTATTTGTGACTACCCATCGATTACTCGACAAAGCTCCATTATAACTGCCCTTGTAAATGCATTTATTTTTGCCTATTCTTGTTGTTAATAAACTGGTCAAGTGATCTGTCAGGATGATTTTATTTGTTATACCTCTGTGGTGCTCGGCTGCGGCGGCTGCCGCCACTGCCTCTAAATGTGCTCGCTCGTCTTTAGAGGCCAGCTGGGCACTAAGGGCCCCGGACAGGGCCAGCAGCCCAGAGCCACCTCCCAGAGCCAGTCCTGGGTGAGGCAGGCCGGAGGGGTGAGGGGCCATGGGCAGCCCCTGGGCAGCATGCTGGGAAAGGTGCTGGGCCTGCAGCTGTTGCTAGAGGGAACGAGAGGAAGAGGACGATGGAGTGATGAAGTAGGGCGGGGGTCAGAGAGAGGGGGAAAATAGATGAAGGGAGTGTGGGATATAAAAGAGAGCGACAGAGGCCGAGATGGAAGTGGAGTGAAGAAACAGATAGCCAGAGGAAATAGAGGAGAGAGAGAAAGAGAGAGAGAGAGAGAGAGAGAGAGAGAGAGAGAAGAAAGAAGGGAAAAAAAAAATACACAACACAGTTAAGACTTGGATCTGCACCACAGATGAAGAGGCCGTTACAAAGGGAATGCATTCATAACGCCTTCCCAGTGTCCCGGGAGTGAGGGAGCCTATCGAAATGGTGTTGAACTGTTCTAATGGTTGGGTCGGGGGAACAGCACTGCTGCAGCATTTGCTAATGAGCACCCCAAAATTAAATTAAATTAAAATTAAAATCGCTGAAGCTGATGACGGCCATGTAAGAAAATAAAAATGGAAAAGTGAATAAAAATACGGGAAATGAGAGGTGAATAATCGTAAATGAGGATTAAAACACGCATTCTTAAACTAGTCGACTAGTTGTTTAGCCAAATTCGAAAATATGGAGTTTTGCATATCCCTAGCGTAGTTATGAAAGAGCTACTTTGCACTTTTTCAAACATAAAACAAAACCATAAAAAAGAAAACCGCAATGACAACTCAAGAGGAAAGTGTTAAATAAAAAGGATGAAAAGATGGAAGTACACACTGTGGAAGGCAGAGGGGGGAGTCCACGTACCCCTATCGATGCATTCAACTCCCCCATAGTCACCTGTTTGGCGCGCTCCATGGCCTGGACCACCTGCTGCTGGTGCTGTGGACGGAGGTCGAAAAATGGCCATCAATGATAAACAAACAAGCAACAAAACAAGGCAGATGGCCACCCTAGCGTGTCTTTGTGTGCTGTGTGATTTTCATTTCTGGTGTGTGTGTGTGCTTACATTTTGTATGAATACACACATAAAACAGGAGGGGGAAGTTGTTTTTTCTGTCAGGAAAAGCTTTGGGCAAAGCGTAAGCGTTTTTTTTTTTGTGGAAGTGCGTTTACAAGAATAACAATAGGCTTCCCAGAAGCATCAGAATGAGACACTGTGAAAACGTGAGGAAATATGAGAGGAAGAGAGAAAAAAAAAAAAGTGATTGCATGTATGTGAGAAACAGAAAGAGCGATGCGTGTGTGTGTGTGTGTGTGTGTGTGTGTGTGTGTGTGTGTGTGTGTGTGTGTGTGTGCACACAAGTGAGTGATTATCAATCAAAGGATGTCTGAATGCAATGTGGCATGTGTGAGTGTCATGATGTGTAGCTGTGGGACTAAGTGTGTGTTGGTCTCATCTCACCTCCTGCGACAGGAATGGAATGAGCTGGGCACAAATCACATTCAGCCGTTTGGCGATCTCCGTCTGCAGAGATATGGAGAGCGAGAAGGATTTAGGGGCAGAAAGAAAGCAAAAAAATCTTGTTTTTCATTTTAAATCTTAAATTACCATTTCCTACTACTACCACAACCACTGCATTTTTATGCATCTAAATGTATAACTACCACAAGTAACAATAATATTTATAAATGTATAAATTATTAAATGTATTATTAGTAGCACTAATAGTAGTTCTACATTAGAATAATAAATAAATGTACTAATAATAATCATAAATTGTTATTTTTATGCATCTAGCGTATAACTAGTACTACTACTAATATTGATAATAATAGTATTATTATTAGTAGAAGTAGTCAAAGTACTACAGAAGTAGTAGTCATCCTAGTAGTACTACAGTAGTAGTAGAATAGTTTAGATGCAGCAACAACTATTATAAGGACATCCAAACATTGCATATTTAGTGATGTCTTACACTCAACTTCCCACTCAGACAGAAAGAGTCTGTTTGACTGAAATAAAGTGTGACCAACCAATTTTTGTTTTAAAGAGTGAGAAAATCTGAACATAACTTATCAAGCTAACAATAACTTACATAATCACAAAGAATCATTTGTTTACCTGCAACTACCTTTCCCAAACAAATCTACTGAATCGGGTTCCAAAGAGTTGATGCCATAAACAGTGCGGATTTTGCCTCATAAAGCCAAAGAAATGATATAAAACCAGCCAGTTAGATTAGCGATCAACTCGGACACTACAGTAACAGACTGAAATGCCTAAGCAAAAAAAAAAGCAAAAAAATATAATCCTGTCCAAAACGCATCTACCAAACTAAGATGTTGCAGGAGTGTAACCTGCTACCTCTGCTCACACAGCTAGTAAATATTTTAGCCCTCCACATCTGGTTCATGCTAATTGTTGCACGGTGAGGAGAGAGGATCCCTGAAATATTCATGCCCAGCATCTGCTGCTCTGGTCCAGCCCAGAGGAGTGACGCCCCCCCCCCCGTGAGCTCTCTTTCTGGAGGTCACTGGTCTTGCCCCATTGAGCTACTGACTCTTGAGGCAGTGCTGGGGGTTCTCATGCTCAGGCCACTTAAATCTTAAACCAACAAGCCAAACAAGAGCTGAGGGGCAAACCTCTCCACCATTGTTTATTTTGCCAACAGGTATAAACTAATATTGTAATATCAACATTCACCCTCATGCTACAAAATACACAGTTTCTCTTAAAGGTGCCCTATGTAAAAATTGAGGTGAAATTATCTAAAAAATGAGCTACACACATCAAAAGAATGAGAAGAAATAAGTGCAATGATGTCATTAAAAAATTGACAAGTTATAGTGCTGCCGAGATATAAACCTAAATTAGCATGCTAAATTACTAGCGCCGGCCCGACTGGTGTCGTAATACCAGTTTCGGCCATGGGAGGCGGTATGCGGGGAACATAACCACCATTCAAACTGTAATACACGAATAACTAGCACGGCTTGTGGGAGTACTTGAACCTGATGTCAATCATGTGAAAAGTACAGCCCATTACTTTCAGTTCAGGGAAGAGACGAGAGCGGAAAAATGGCTGAAGCCCTTGGCAAGAGAGCCTTAGCCACACCACAACCACCTGCTGCAGGGAAAAAACCTCGCACAGATGCTCAAAAAAATCGGACAAAAAAAGGAGCAGAACCAGAGTCAATACAGGCACTGCTTTTCATCGCTGGAGACTTTTAATGGACAAGACAGAAATGAAGTTCGACTCTGAACTTGCAACATTTCTTTTGGATCGGTAAGTAAGATGCTGTTAGTATTTCACTAGAAGTTTGTTTTATATGTTTGTGTAATTTTCTCGGGAAGTTATAGAATTGTATCGAAGGATGTTTGATTAAAGTGCTAATGTGATGGCTAACTTAACCGTAACGTTAACTGTTATCTATTAGCGTTCGATAGTTAGCTCTAACGTTATCCACAGATCCGATCCGGTTTCCACCTGTTATCTTCCAGCCGTCTCTACCAAACTGATGATAAAATGTAACATTAGCTAAGAAGCTTGAAATGTCTTCGGTGATAATGAACCCCAAATGGACGCACGAAACGTAATGAGACCAAATGTTTTCAGGGGACTAATAATAATAATACTAGAAGAAGAGGTGTTGATAATTAAATCAAACTTGATATATGCTGCTAAATTAGCATTTTTTTACTATTAGCTAACGTTAGTAGAGATGATCGGTTCACGTGCGCTAGGGATCTCTCATTTAACTTCTACAAGCGCCAAAAAACATATTGTTTGAATTGCGTAATAAAATGGACAGAATCTGAGAGCTTGATAATATATCATAACTAACCTGCTCTGTCTAATCTGTCGGTCTACGTGTCTTCTTTGCTTTGCGATTTTTCTGTGCGTCAGAAAATGTATGTGTGGCGTGAGAGCGTGTGAAAAGTGTCAATTGCGAGTTAGTAGCTCTGAATGGCGCATGCTTGGTCTAAATCAGCGAATGCTGTCTGTCAAATAAATGTAATTCAAACTAACAATAAATATGTAATATAAACAAAACTAATATGAACATATTCACTGGTAAAGGTGAAGGGGAGTAGCTTGAAGATGTCATTTAAAAATCACTTGACATCAGCTAACGTTCCTCTGGAGTCAAATCGTCCTCTAATAGGAGTTGGCTCGGCTTCTGCTACGGCGTGAAGGTAGGGGCGGAGCCATAGTCTGTAAGGGCGGAGCATAGAGACTATGCAGTTTCTCGTTTGTTACGTTAGAGTAGACCAACTCACTTTCTGGAGGTATACTGCCCCCATCTGGTATGGAATGTGGAGTATGAATTTATTTTTTGGCAGACATTCCACATGGCACCTTTAAAGGGATAGCTCACTCACAAATTTCTGACTTTCATGTTCCAAACCTGTATGACTTTTAAAACACATAAGATGATATTTTGAAGATTACAATGCAATGACAATGAATTGGGGACTGAAGCTTTCAAGCTTTAAAAAGGACACAGAAACATCATAAAAGTGATTCATACGACTGTCTTCTGAAGTCAAACAATAGCTTTGTATGATGAACAGACCAAAATTTGTCATTATTCACAGAAAATCTTGACATCTAGTTGTCCTTTGCACATTCATATGAGAAAGCCTTCAGATTCATAAACAAAATGGTGTTATTGATAAATAAAACTATTAAAAACATTTTTGTTATTTGAAATGAAGCTGAAATAAAATATAAATATTAGATGGAAAAACTGCCCTGGCAAGGAAATAAAATGTTTAGCCTGATTACTAAAATTACTTAAACTGAATAAAAAATGTAAGCTAAAATGATTTTAAAAAAAGCACAAAATTACTAAAAAATATAAAAGCTAATTCAAAATATTAGTAAATACTGTAATAGTACATGAAAAAAATAGTACATTAAATTAACACTGGAACAAAACGATCTTTCAAAATAGATATATTTAATAAATATTTGATTGGTTCCCAAAATTATTAATTTTTACAAATCAGACTGATCAGTTCTCAAGTTCAACTCACTAATTCAATCATATGGTCGCATATGAATTCAATTTCACTTTGATCTTCACACAAATGTATCATATGACCAAAGGATATTATAGTTATCCTTAAAAATCCTAAAAAAAATAAATAAAAAAAAATTAAATCAAATAAACTTTAATTGATTTTATATATATATATATATATATATATATATATACACACACACACACACGAATAGAAACTATTATAAGAGTGACACGCAAATTTCACGTTCCTTTTTTAATTCACTGTAATTGCCTGTTAAAGAGCAACCAGTGCGCTCTTCAAAACGCCACTTCGTATTTCAAAATATTTTATGGTGAGTGAATGCTGACAGTATATAAATTTGAGTCCCCTTTCCCTTTAAGTGAATTACTGGCTATCCACCCCCCCCCCCCCCACCCCCCACCCCCCAAAAGAAAGGAGGAACAGACCCCCGCCCCCATCTCCTCTACATCTATCCATCACAGCCCTCCCCAGGGAAACACAATGATTTCTTGTTAGGGAACGGCAACTACAAAATGACATCTTCAGAGGAGAGAGTGGGGGAGGCTGGGAAAAGGGGAGGGCGGAAAGGAGGGAGGGAGCGAAAGAGGAGAAATTGGGGGAAAGAAAGAAAAAAAAAAGGAGGCTAGAAGAAAGGCACAGTTAAGGAAATTACAGAGTGATGGGAGATGCAGAAAGATGAGGGAGGGGGAGTTACATTAGAGAAGGGAATTCGTGGAGCATGTCAAAAAAGAAGTGCAATTGAAACGGAGGAAGAGAACAGACGCTCCGAGAGCACTGACCTAATTTAAACTGACCTGACATCTGCACGAGAGAGAGAGAGAGAGAGAGGGAGAGAGAGAGAGGGAGGAAGGTCGGGAAATGCAGATGCAGTATGCAATTTATGAGAAAGGAGAGCGAGAAAGTCACAGCTAGCTTCTTTTAGACAATCACTTGTATATGTGTGTGTGTGGGGGGGGGGGGGGGGGGGGTGCCGTAGACACGTTATTTGCTGATCTAATTAGTTTGTTTGCAGATTAATTTTAAAACAAGTGCCACGAGCCAGACCTAAGAGGATTTCAACTATATAAAACAGCCGTGGAAAAAAAGATCCCTGCATAATTGAATCAGAATTATGAACCCTACAAAAGATAAAAGGAATAATAAAACCCTTCAACACAAATCACAACGTGACATTGAATAGGCATTTTTACACCGGCAGCCCACGTTAAAACCGTCGAGTGTTTGCATGTATATGACTAGGGAAGGGTCACGATGGTCAACTAGTCATCCAAAAACTTACTAGCCATTTAGTGAGGTTGCATTTATATTTTTTTATATATATATATATAATGACCAAGGCAAGCCTTCTGCAGGATAAGACCTTTCCAAGAGGGTTTTTAGCTAATTAAAGGATCCTCACGTATATATATAGTTCTGAAATTGTGAGGATCCTTTAATTAGCTAAAAACCCTCTTGGAAAGGTCTTATCCTGCAGAAGGCTTGCCTTGATCATTATAAAACCCTAATGAGAAAAAAATGCTTTTGCAATTGCAATTCATGACCTCTTCATTAAAAAAAAAAAAAACATTTTAAGGCGTTCACATGACTTCTGGCATAATTGATAAATTTGCTTAAAAGAAAACCAGCAAACTTACCTGTTTGTGCATCTCTATGTTGAGGCCATAGGACATTTCATAGTACTGAAAAAGAAGAGGATATCATTAAACTGACGCATACTAGAAAGAGTATTTAATTTAGCGGTTAATTAATTTCCTTATTTGCTTGGAAAAAGAAGCAAAAGAGGTTCATTGTCTATGGTCAACAATGGAGTGATGTATGAGGCACAGCTCACATAAAAGTCACTTTCAAACCAAGCTTTCTGTTGGTCAAGGCAGCGAATTTGAGAGACCAACTTGAACCCGTGGTGAAATCAGTGTGGGGCAATCTTTCGCAAAATTTCTGATTGCACGGATTACTATTGACACAACTAGATGTGACAGCAGGTCTTACCACAAACGGCTTGTTAATACTGATCTAAGGCCAGTGTGTGCAGATGATTCATTGTAAAAATAGTCTGGAGAAGCTGGTCCTCATCCAGTACCAAACTCCATCTTGAATCAGAACAGCACTCATGTAAATCTCATTTCTCTGCCATTTGACCATTTATCTTATTATAATATGAACGCGCTGCACCGCAACAGCTAGAAGCTGTCGACACTAGATGCGACAAAGCAACTGTTGCAAATCCATTTGTCCCTGTATGAGGTTATTTTTAAGTCTTTTATACAGTTCTCGCCATACAACGGCAGTGCATAGTGATTACGTCCAAAAGGTTCAAAAAGGTATAAATGTAGTCCACATGAACAAAAAACTATAATTCAAGACTGTATTAATGGAAAATATTCACAGAATCTCACATTAAGTCATCTTTTTTTAATCGGAACATGGGTGAGATGCAAAATAAGTGAATATTAGTGCTGTAAAATCGATTAATCGCAATAATCGCATCTAACATGAAAGTTTGCCTATAAGCATTAATAAGATGCATTTTGTTCGATCAGATCACAAGTGGACGATGCTAAATACAGGTGTAAACCGGGTCTGAAATGTTTTGAGTTTATCCACTTTCGACCACTTCCAGAGGTAGTTGAAAACAGATTCGACCGGATTGCTTTCGTAGTGTAAACACTCATGTGGTTGAATGAGTTCGAACAGCCACAAAAGACCACCTTCTCTCCGCCTACTGACCTAATGCTTAAATATTACAGGAAACGCTCTAGCCAGATTTAAACTTTGTCGGCTGAAACCCCAAGTTTGGTTAGAAGAGGAAAAACGCAGCAAGCACAATGTTCTCTGACCATTCCTGATTTCTAACACACACTCATAGTGTTCGGCCTGGTCTTGAGACTGTCAGAACAGAAACGAAAGCGGATTAAAAAAAAAAAAGAAAGCTCCGTTTCTCTATCGTCTCCGTTCATATGTAAATTCTTATTTCGTCCATTAGATTGAAAGATCTGAAAAAAAAAACATATTTACCCGCTTAAGACCCTCCCCTTGAAGAAATCAGGACAGAAGGGATTGAAAGTGGACAAAAGAGACGGATTAAAACACCAGGTGTAAATGGGAATGTGTCTCCCTCATCTGCCTTTGATCCGATCGCCCAAAACGCATCTTAATACCAGATGTAAACAGGGCCTCAAAAGCGATTAATCGATATTCATCAAAAACTCTTTTCCATTGGACTTGTCTGTTCTGATGGGGAAAAAAAGGAATATGATGGGGAGAAAACAATTTTAACTTTTTACTAAACAATTCCTTTTAGCTAGCTGGATAAATCTAGAGAAAATCAAGTAAAAATGGAAAGGAGAGGCAGATAGAGAAGGGTAAAAACAACAGAGACGGAGGGATAGAAAGACCCTGGCAATAAAAGAAGCCGGCCTGACAGCTGCCTGTTGTATTCACCAGCTCTGCCAAGAGCCCACGGTGTTGCTAGGCGACTCCCACACTAAAAAAATTATGAGCCAAGAAAAAAAAAAAAGGGAGAGAAAGAAAACGGACAGAGAAAAGAGGTTAAGCCGTCTGCCAAGAGCAAATGGCATGCCAGGCGCACATAGCTGCCATATCTGTGGGCACTGAGGCACATGACAGCGGCTCTGAAAACTCATTCTCTGTGATAGATGAGCCGCGTTTGAAGGACTTCTGATTGAGGGCTGAAGGAAGATGGTGTCTGGTGTTTGGATGTGTGTCGCATCTGATGCCCGATGCAAAACTAAGTTGGTGTGTGTGTGTGTGTGTTTGTCTTACCATGACATAATGTCTCTGTATTTCTGTCTTCTCTGTGGCCAGCTTTTCACACTCCAACTTCAGACTGTAGGAGAGAGAGAGAGAGAGAGAGAGAGAGAGAGAGAGAGAGAGAGAGAGAGAGAGAGAGAGAGAGAGAGAGAGAGAGAGAGAGAGAGAGAGAGAGAGAGAGAGAGAGAGAGAGATGTTTTGTTGGATTGGTGGAAAGAGAGATTCTATTGGACTGTTTTGGTGCTTGGACATTTTGATTTACTTAGTGTTTATGAACTGTCTAATAAATGTATCAATTTCTCTTTTGATTCACTCCCCTCCACTTATAACAAATGCAGTTCATGCTGCCTTTGACAAACTGCAAAAACATGACGCAAGGACATACATAAATATATAAATATATATAGAAAAACACACAAGACACAAAGACAAACTGATGGATATGCAAAAAAAAACTGACACAAATATATAGAAAGACACAATATCTAGATATAAATACAGACAGAAACAGAGACATACAGATATATAAATAGATATAAAAGAGAAAATAAGACAGACATAGAAAGACAGACAGGAGAAGACTAACAGACAGAGCGACCGACAAAAAGAGACAACCCAACAAGAAGTATACAGAAAGACATTTACAAGACAGACAAACTAAGACAGACAAACATACAGAAAGACAAAAATGGACAGACACACAGAAAGCCAAAGACAGACAGATGAATAGAAATAAAAGACATGTAGATACACAAAAGACATGCAAAGATAGACAGACAGACAATGCCTAATGAATAAGACAGAAAGTGAAGACAGATAGACAGACAGACTTTCTCATCTCCTGGCTGTATTTCAGCTCTTCACACACTGACTTGTTTGCAGGCGTCAGATTTATGCGAGCGCGCGGGAGGGCCTGGGAAAATTAGAATATGATTAATACCGCAACATTACTGCGCCGCAACAGGTAATAACGGCACATCCGCTCTCCTTCACTGACTGCGCACAACCGTCGATAATTGACTCATTTATCACCGCGAGTGAGGAAGAGCGCAGAGGATTATGGGCGTGCGGTGTGCGGGAAGTGAGGGAGTGATAGAGTGCTAGAATTTATTACACTGGAATAGCCTCACTGCAAAAGTCACCCCCGTCACAGGATTTCCGAGAACTGACAAATCTATCGGTGCGCGTTTCGCTGAGACCGTCTCTGCTTATTTATATTTATTTATTTCCCATCTCGCCTGAATGAGTTGGCCTCAATTATGCGATGCGGTGAAGACATCGCTCCCTTCGCAAAATCGCATAGGAAGTTGGAGAAAACAGCATACGGCTCCAAATATTGTCAGGTTCATTGGATAAAGATGCTAGATCGGTTTTCAGGCGTATATTTACACAGTTACGAGATTTAAATGCGATCATTAAAAATTCTTCAACATCTCCCACGTGGAAAAAGGCAGCTGAGAGTTCAGCGCGCCGTGGAGTGGATTTATTGAGGTAAATCAAGGCTAATGTGGAATTAAACTTTAAAGGGTCAAATCCGTTAAAGGCCATGTTGCAGGTTAACCACCACTGTCGATTAATGGGTACATAAATCACTCAAGATATGTATATCATTTTTGAAATGTCTCAAAAATGGTCTTAAAGACCAGTTTTTTAAGTTTTTGGTATTAACGTTTTTTTTTTACGCGATTCGTCGATGACGTCACGTTGGGGAGAAGTGGAGGAAATGCAGCCTCAGCCTATCAGAGCCCGTCTACTATTAGACATTCTAGCCTAGTATTAGAACTATGGCGACTGACTGGGATGAGGAAGAGTTGGTGAAGTGTCCTGGTGAGTTGCTATCATTTAGCACCGCAGCAATGAGCACTGGAGCTAGTCTACGAACAGCAGTGCACAACACAATAACGACACTTTTTTTTTCTACTGTCATTAAATAGGACCGAGTGAAAATTCAACGTTTTCTTAGTGGCATTGATCATGACGTTAGTTCAGATAAGTACCGGTAACCTTTGTCATAGTACTGGTAAACTTGGTCTTTGTCATCTAGAAATAGAAGGCATCATGCTAGCTATATTGGCGTTTCTAAACGTTTATCTCTTCCTCCGGTGAAAATGTTTTTGCAAACGTAGCCGCGGGGTGTGCGTGTCTGTCGCTGTGTTTGGCAGGTGCTAGGCAGACAGCCAGATAGCATAACGTTAGCATAGATAACTAGCAGCTAGATAGATAAATAGATAGAAATATATAGTAGGTAGATTGACAACGTAGAGTTGGCTCATTGGTCGCACGTCAGAGGCGCCCACGCCATTGGATGTGCAGTTGCCGCATATACTAGCCTATCTATCTTCTATCTATCTGTCTGGTCTATCTATCTATATATCCAGAGCCGTCGCAATAAGGGCTGTGCGAACTGTGCAACCCATAGACATAATAAATACATATTTATCTATTTATCTATAATCTGCGCTATCTGAATACTCTCGTCTACTACTCTCTCTAGTCGCTCTCAAGGCGGGCTTTGGTAAATTGCATGCACCATGGTGTTTGAATGGTTAAATGTGTTGTTAGGTGATCAAAATTATATAAAAATTCTATACCTCTGAAAAACTGAAAGCACTAAAAAGTAAGGCTGGGAATTACAGGGTACCTCACGATATGATATACGATACATGGATCATGATACCAATAATATCACGATACAGCAATTCTGCGATAATCAATATATTGATAGACAATCCTGTAATGATATATCATGATATCTGTCTAACTATGAAAACAAAATAAAGGTTAAGTGCGGGTTTTCCAGCCTTTGTACTTAAACATGGCAGGGGCAACTGTTATATTACTCACACCATCCTGTTAAAAATCTCTGTTTCTTAGGCTAGTTAACTTATGTTCATGTTTCCCTCATTCATGTGTTGAGTGCCACCTCGAGGAGGCATGAAGTAGTGATGCTGGGAGCATGGAAATCTATTTAGAGAGCCTTATTTTATCCTTTAAAATATTGATATTTGGCGCCAGCGATTCTTGTATCGCAAGAAGATGGACAATATATTTCCCTATTGATACTTTGTCCTACCCCTAAGTAAAATAAATCAATTTTAAAAGATTTGTTATTAAATTTGTGCTTAAAATTCACTTTAAATGAGCATTAGGTGATGGCAAATATCATGTAATAGTAAAAGTAATGCATAAATATTACATTAAAGCTGCGGTCCGTAGTTTTTCCTCTGTCACCATCTCTCACAGATTCTACTTTTTGGAAGCATGACCAACATTAGAATTTTCACCAGAAAATGTCATCTGATCAAGTAAAATCCACTTTTGTTCTGACCAACTAAGTGGAAAAAATCATTGCAGTAAATCACGCTGATTAAATCTAACGATCGCTTATCATATCACATCAAACCGTGCAAATTATACTTTGTTCTCAAATTGTAATGTTAACAACATCAGCATTGTGACACTACATAATGCCCTTCCGATATTTATCCTTGGTTTCGCATGGGCCCGGTTGCAGTCTCTTTTTAAAGTCTTTTGCATTTTACATTGGGTTAATCTCCAGTTGTCACTGGCGATTGTCATTTGAAACTTTCTGGATCCGCCATCAAATTGATAAGTTTAATTATATCAAGTGCTTTGAGAAAAGGCTATAAATCTCCACCTTCAACATCCTCGCACACAATATAGCCTACTAGCCGAGACTTCTTTATGTGTACAGATGTGACGTAAAGATGCACAGACATGCTCAAATTTCCCGCGGAAATCCAACAGTACCACTGGAATTAAAAACATTATTACAAGCTTACCGTTTTGAATCGAGCTAAGGCAAGCAGATAGTTTTGAAAAAGCAAAAAAGCTATGGACTGCAGCTTTAATTCCCCTATGCTGTTGCTGAGAATATGAGATTGTCCAATAAATGCAAGGAAAACACCAACTGCTCAAACATCGCTGAAGATTCCAACCCTCAATTACATAAAATCAAAACCATGCAATGAGAAAAGTTGATAAAGAAAAATGAAAGGTCTCTTTCTTTCCCTGAAAATAGATAAGGTGATCGTCGGATCAGGCAACAAAACTGCAGGCTGCCTGCACCACAACAGTCGAGCCAGCAAAGCACCATTAGGTTACTTCAATATATATACGCACACAAGCTAAGTGCACTTTTAATCATATTGCACACCACAACAGAGTGAATTTATAATGATGACTTCAAGTAAAGCATCTGAATGAGAAGTTGAGTGAAAAAGCAAATATTCAGTCTGACGGTGAGGAGTATCAGTCCAATTAGAGAAAGTGAGGATACTTCCTCACAGATCTCTTCCTCATTTGCCATGCTTGTGCCTAATTAGTAAAAGCCCTTGTGTCTTCTGTATTCTCATAGTGCTTTTTTATCTCTCTGCTTAGAGTGCACGCACACATAGTGATTAGTTAGTGAAATAGTCCAGTTCAGAGCTAAATTAAACCCCATTACTGCCTGGGAGAGGATTGATGAAGGTTTTGACTTTGGCAAATTTGCATTTGCGGCACACACAAACTCGTACACTCTTTGAAGCCTGAAATGTGCTTTTCGATACAGCATGAAGAATAATACATTTTATGATTTGTCGTGTTCAGAAATCGCAGATTCATAAAGCAACGTTGCATTCTCTGCATTACCACAGGGGGTGATAATGGTTAGTTTTCCACTTCAGGTCAACAACTGTCATGGTGGAGCAACAGTTTGAAGAGAATACTGCTGAACAAGTTGATTATTATCATGTAACAGTTAAAATGGAATATATATAGCGAGGTTTAATGCTTACTTGTGTATAGTATGCTAATATCCTTACACTAAGGTGGCAAAATGTAAATCGTATAAAACAAGGCTGTGCCCATGTTACACCACATGGTGAAAAACCAAAAAAATCGACATCGATACAAGTATATGGCAAACATTCCTGATGAAATACTCTGTCAGACACTCACCGACATTAAAGCACAATTGCAAACCAAACCACCCACCACAAACACATGCACTTAAATACACACGCGCTGGATGGGGGAATGCCGGGCCACACACATACAGATGTATTCAGCAAAGCAGGCCTAAACCACAAACCCCAGACTTCATCATAATGATGCCTAGAATCCACTAAAAAGTCCACTCTGTCTAGGCACAAAGATGATATCATGGGTATCAGCGCAAAGCTGTTTCTGTGCGGGTGGCTGTCTGTGGGTTAGTTGTCCTCATGTCTGAGCCATTGCAAACCCAGAGGACACATTAGCAAGGTAGGTGAGCTGCTGTTTTCGTAAAAGGGCTGGGCAAAGCAAAAACTTCTGTAATGAGAACCTCCGGTCTAAAGCCCTCCTGTCTGCTGATTAGAGGCCTTCTACACAAAAAACATGAACATGCAGAGACATACGCAAAACATATGCAGTGCAAACAACAAAGCATGGTAACACCGTATGGAGCAGCTCTCTTTGTTATGCAGTTCCTGCCCAGTTCACATTTCCTGCCGGACCTTGCGCTGTAACCTGACCTCGGCCTAAGTGTGTTTCTTACATAGACCAGCGCCCAGTCGCCCACACACAAACACACCTCTCCCAGCTCATCTTGCCAAATCTCTTTAGCTCTGACTCTTTCCTGTCCTTTAATCCAACACCAATCAGCCTCCATACACAAATTTTGAGAACTAAAATTAAAATCTAAGCCACGCCACGTATAGCCAAGAGCTGTCTGTGTCTGTCTGGCGCGTCCCATGTGTGCCTGCCACGTTCTACCTGGAGCGGGACCAGCTCTGTGGCAGGAGAATGCTTATGGGAAATGCAACATCTGAAACACCATGGGAAGGCAACTGCTAATCTTGTTGCCTGACCTAAAGGAGGTCTGTGATTTTAGACTTCACATTGTAATGCTTCATGAAGTGCCATTCAGGGGCTAATTACAGTGCTAGTAAGAAAATTAGATCAAACTGTAAAATCACCCAGTGACTCGAAGTCACAGAATGTTTGACATTCAAATTATTATGCTGCCTTCGTCGTGTTGGAATGATTGTATTTACGAGATAAGTATAAATTAACAATATTGGCTGTAAATACCAGTGGGGAAACTCTGGATTTCCTTACAGCCCAGACTTTGAATTGGGGCATATCAATTAATAGCAGAAGCTTAGTGGTATTTATCATAATTGTGAATCTTGACTCTACGGTGTAGTATTCACCTATTTTGTGTACCATTGTGTACCAAAACAGTGATAAAGCTTCTACTCTTTTATCTAAAGTGATAAAAATTATACTCTTTTAGACACGTTACGTGATGCCAGACTTGTACATCCAATTTCCCATCTGTGGCAGCATTAGAATGAAACAAAAGCAATAATTGCACACCTAAGCCTAATGCCAACCATGCACATATTTAGCTCTTTATTTTGTCCACTGGCTAGAAAAGCTTGTTGCACTAGCTGGAGAAAATTAAATAAAAAGGAAAAGAAAATTAACCACATTGTCCATTTCATTTGGACCCAAATCACACTGAAAATTAAAATTGTAATTACAAACTCCCACACCATAACTTTCATAAATCATGTGACTCTAGTATTTGCATACAGTACTGATTGTCATGAAACACAAATGTAGTTCATTACTCCTTGAGCAAAGTATTCATCTTACGTTGAAATGCTCTAATTATAATAAACACCCAACAAATGAAACCAAGAAATGTCTCCCGCTCTAATTTGATAACAAGTGTGCAGGTGTTTGGCCCTCTGCATCAGGCTTGAGCCAGATTCATTAGATATTCGAGCACCAGCTAACTGCAAAAATCAAGAACGGATGAAGAACTCTTAACATCTGATTGGGAGACCAATACAGAGCCACATGAGAGTGGTATTATTATCCATTAATTTAGAAGGGTGCCCAAAATATCTGCTTAGCTGTTGGCTTCTGGGTAAGATTTTGAGCAAATACAGCCATAAATATCCAGGCTGATATATGTGTAAACCCAGCAGCCATCAGAAGGGCTGAATTCTGTTTGTACAGAGGATTTTTGAGCTTATTTGACTGAACACTGAAGGCAGGAACAGAAGAGACTATCAATAGGAATGTGGAGACTGGGTGGATTTGCAGAGTCTGGCTTGAGAAATCAAAGCTGTAGCCGTGTGAAGGCTTGCCAGTAATAAGGAGGGGTGTGCGGGTGTGCAGAGGGGGCATGGACTACCGTACCGGAGAGGATGCCAGCACCTGCTAGAAATCACACACGGGTCATGTCTGGTCTGACCACATTCCTGAGCCTCATAGTGCTAATAAAACAAACCCACAGAACCAAAGGAGTATGTATGTGGTCTAAGAAAGCAGTGGGCCTTCCCCTTTTAGAAGCTACATCAAGGCTTTTCTTTTGAATACTAACAAAAATCTAAGCCCTACTTGTAAGAAATTCCCACTAAAACTACACTCTGATGGTAGCTAATTTACATGTTGCCTGGCTGGTCCAATCGAATGATTAGCTGGTGTCGAAAAGGGATGTCCAATCTTGCTCATGGAGGGCCACCGTTTTTCAGAGTTAAGCTCAAACCTCCCTAAAATTTTCTAGTAATACAGAAGATCTTGATTAGCTAGTTCAGGTGCATTTAACAATGGATGGAACTAAACTCTGCAAGAAAGCATCCCTCCAGAAGTAGGATTGGACATCCCTGGTATAGATGGATTTTTAGATGGTCGGCCAGAAGTCAATCATCTTTGTTAAACAGCCACCATGTTCCAAAAAGCAACCTGACCACCTTAACCACTGACATTTTAACCTTTCTTCATAGCCTTCTTCCTACAATTACATTGCATCAGGAATTCTGCAAAGACATTCTCCCATGGGTTGACTAAATTACAGGCTTGGGGAAAATGTTTTTCGATTATATTGACATAGAACATCTTAGCGAGTGTATGTATTAGCAAGGGGGTTGTACCTGTGATACTGTGTCTGCAGGAACTGGAACTCCTCCTTTATGCGGTCCAGAGTCTCAGGGTAAGTGAGTTTCAGAGGTTGGGTCGACCCTGATGCTGCAGCGACTGCGGCTGCTGCTGCAGCAGCTGAAGCCGAGGACCCGGGGGGTGGTTGCAATGGTGCCTATGGGGGGTTGGGGGAGAGAGAGAGAGAGAGAGAGAGAGAGAGTGAGCGAGTAGGGTTAGCATCTGAAACTTTTTTTTAAAACAGGATGAAAAGCTCATATCAGGCAACTGCAAAAAGCTCTGCTGTAACGCATAGGAGTCAATAACTGTTTCAACACTTATGACACCAGGCTTAAAATAGTGATATTTTGCATTCTTTAAAAAAATCTGATAATTCAGAGAACTGATGAAAATCATTCAGTGTGAAAATATTATTTGAGGAACTCATTGCATTGAGGTCTGTGAGCAAGATAGAGAGTGCTGTGCACAAGGCAGAAATGAAGGACACTGATGAAAGACAAGCTCCGCAGAATGAGAGATAAAGCAATGAAAGAATGAGAGTGGATGGGGGTTGGGGAAGTTCCATGACATAGGCTCCATTGTAAAAGGATAAAGCATTACAGACAGATGCGTGTCTATATCAGAGTGGTTGTGTGCTGGGATGTGGGACTGGGGTGGGGACCATGCTCACTGCTAGAATTAAGACATTTGTTTAAAATTAAGCATGGATTAGAAGAGGGAGCAAGAAAGACTACCCCATCAGAACGGGACCACACCAAGCTAACTGAATTCTGCTGGCACCAGCAATTAGGAGCTTGGCCTCAGGGTAATGCAGACAGACAGGCAGACAAAGCCTACGTGCAGTACAGTAAGGCCTGTCTATCCATCTATCTATCTCCAAACACCTCTGCTTACGAAGGTCCTCATGCTCTTGACTGCGCATCACAGGGGTTCTTGCACTTCTCACGGGAATCTATTCTAATGAGCTAAAAGAAGGAAAAACTGCCAAAGGGACATGATTGACCAAATGTGAAAGTGTATAAAGCCCCATTACTTCAATTAACATGGAGCATGGTTTTGACGGTAGTCGCATTTACTGCCAAACACTTGAGCGGTTAACCGTTGGCAAAGTGTCATAGGGTGTTATGAGCATGTGTGACCTGCATTAACACAGAAAAGGCTTTGATCTAGCCAAGAATTACAGAGAACATGAAAACATAGTACATGGACAGTTTAAGCTTAAAGCTTGTCTTGGAGGGATGGGGACAGATGTAGCTGCAAATATCAAGGGGGGTGGAGGGTGTCTGTGGGTAAAAGGGGTCACCCTGTGTCGGGGCAGCCGGCTTGGAGTACTAGGGGGGATGTTTGAGGAGGGGCTGGACCGAACTACACAGGGAGAATAGAGCTACTCGGCCTTCGGCTCATGGGAGACATGGCGCATTGTTAGAGTCTCTAACGAGCTCCTCTCTCCAGCCCTGCATTTCAATCTGCTGTCCAGATCCCCGGGCTCTCACAGCTCCAGCCTAGCAGGGAGCACACACACACTACAATTACTTCTCACAGGCCAAAGAAAAGAGTCTGGAGAACAAGAGGAAGGCCATTTGACAGGGGGAGGCGGGAAGAAGGGGGAATGACACTTGGCTCTATTCCCTTCTTCCCCTTTATCTCCTCTCTCTCTACCCCACCCAGCCTCTCACTCTGATATTCACCTCTTTTTATTTAATTTTGCGTACAGGTGCAAAGAGACTTCCGGAAGAAGGAAAAAAGGAACGACAAAAAAAGCAGGTCTTTGCTGAAAGGCTGAGACCAAAGACCCAGTCGCATGGAGCTTCTTGGGAACTGAATGTTCATTAATTAGACATTCAGTTTTCCAAAACCAGATTGTCACTACCTCTCAGAGGCCATTATTGTGGTTCTTTCTACGTGCCCAGTCTCAATATGGGAGCCATTTGATTCAATGCTCTTATAACCTGCTTCTCAAGCTAAATCGCCTTGAAAATCCTCTGTGCAACTTTCCTTGGTGGTTGTCACAATAAATGGCTCACTTGACCTTGACAGTTTCACAACAAGGTTTTAACCTGGCATGGTTTTGGCAGGACATCATCAGCATTGTGGGCCACTTGTCTTAGCGAAAGTCATGGTCACAGTTATCTGTATTATGGCAAAACTCTGAACACCCAAGTTGATTGAACTGATTAAATATCTTATGCCATGCTGACGGGTCACACAAGAAAAAAGGTACCTTGAGGCAGTGATGACTTCAATCAAGGCTAAATTAAATTTTCACTTTTTGGATTTTAAATAGTGAAGAATCTCTTCATTCTCACAAGACCCTTAGTAAGGAATAGCTCAGGATCAAGTTGAGAGTCTGCTGGAAATTATAGCTTGAGCTGCCCAGATACTAGAAAAAAAAAATTATGCACCGAATCCAGGATTCGGCTTCGGATTCGGCCAAACATTGGGCTTTTTAACGGGGTTCGGTTTCTGCCGAACCTTAGAACTTTTTTCCACCGAACCAAACCCTAGGCTTGCACTACACGCGCTACATCGACGTCACGGCGCCGTTGATTACGGGCGCTGCACAGATCGATCGGTGAATGACATCAAAGTACCGTGAGGGCGAATAGAGAGCAGACGGCTCCTTATGATTTTGAATTGCTCTCTCGTTAACGTTACTTTGATGTCATAAACTGATCGGTCTGTGCAGCGCCGGTTCAAGTCGAACAACCCTGTAGTGTAACGCGTTGTGTCATGAAGAAAAATAGGGATAGCTCACAGCTAAAGTTATTGCAGAGGCCAGCCAGACTCACGAAGGCGATTGGCATCTCACAACAACTCGCACTTTATTCCCCAATCGAACTTGTGTAACTGTCTGTCACACGTTCTACCGTCCACAGCTTTACTTAAACAAATTAAGATAAAAATTAGCATCAAACAGAAATAACACGCATACATGGGGTGTTCGAGGCGCACGGCACACACAATACAGCCTGCAGACAGTTCAACCGGGAGCGCGCAGCTCTTAAAGGGGCCACACCTTATTTCCACTCGTTACAGTAGAGTAGGTGGACCGTTCGAATGCAGTAGGCTGTGAAAAAGTGAAAATGGAACTCGTGAGTAGAAAAAGTGTTGTTTGGCAGTACTTTCAGTCAAAAGAAGGCAGTTCAAGACAAGCTATATGTTCAATTTGCAATGCCGATTTGTCTCGTGGTGGCAAGGACCCTAAACAATACACAACATCGCCGCTGTTAAAATGCATAATGTTGCTTATTCTTTTTTTCTTTTTCTTTTTTTACTGTTAAATAAAATGAAAAATAAAACGAAATGAAAAATCCACATTGTTTACTTCATTAATATGTTTACTGTGTTAATGGACTGAGGATGAGAGTAGGATTCGGTATTCGGTGGTATTCATGCCTATTTTATATATATATATATATATATATATATATATAATAGGCATGTCCAAGTCCACTGGGTTTCTTTACCAGACTCAGTAGTAAACATTCACACTCAACAATGAGTCTTGGAAATTGTGTGTGCGCATGCAATGTTTTCATTTCTTTTCCTCTAATTATATTGTGTTGATGTGTTGCATCAACCAATAATGATCTCCCAAATCCACCTACTCACCCACTTAATAAGACACAAAATGTAGAAGACTAAAGACTGCTAAACACTACAAACAATCATACACAGAGAGAGAACTGCTGCTTCTGTGTTCACTGAGCTGTCCAAACCACAGCTTCTTTCTTTCTGTCAGAGGTCTGGCTGAGGGACCTACAACACTCCCACATGGGCTACGTCTGAGAATTGCTACGCAGCCTGTGAAATGCTGTGGCCGGGCCATGATGACCGACATCGCAAAGCCTGTCAACACGGTTGCCTAACCTTTGATAAAGCCGTTTCTCTTTTCACACACAAATCACTTGGAAAGAACAGACCACGTGCTTGACGTTTCCATTCCCAGAGAATAGCTACAAAGCCCAATAAGGGATTCTCCAAAGCTTGTAAAGTGTAAATTATAACTGTGCTTTAAATACAGTTTTATATTCTCTTCAGGTGTCTTTTCATGGTAGCCTCCCCAAGTGAAGCCTCAGAGAACCAGCAACCTCATTAATTATATAATGTTTTTCCCTAAAAAAAAAAAACATCCACCATAGGAAATGGGGTGGAGATAGGCTAAAAATAAAAATTGGAATGGACTTTCTGCATCTCTGAACCATTTGAAGAACCACCTCTTTTTAGGTGTACAAACAAATCCAAGGAACCAGGCGTTGCTTACTGCAGCAACGTTTGAAGTTCAGGCATTGTATATGAAATCCTCCAACTACAGTGTCAACAACCGGCAGGCATTTGCATTTTAAAAAACCTCCCCGGGAATCTGACCTAGGCGCGGCCTTGTTTCATTGATTCCGTACTCTACGGCAGCACAGAGCTTTAAGGAATGCCCCAGTAATCCCTTACTTAGACGGGGGAGGGGACATGGGGTGTAGTATGGTGCCAAGCACCTGTTTCATTAACATCACATCTTTTCTCTACCCTCTCCGCAAGCTCGTTATTCAAATTTCCCTGCTGTCAGGATACATTAGCAGTGCCGCGACGTTGGCTTGTCAGCTGTGGTAATTGCTGTAGGTGCTTCCTTTATGAGGTAAGCCGCAGCCTGTTTGTTCTTTTACATTCAAGGAATTCCACACTTTCTTCCAATGACTTTTGCAAACCTTGCCCAAAATGCTTCACTTAATGGCTGAGGTTGCCAAGGCCAGAATGGGCCATGCCCTGATTCCCTTGGATTCCTCTGGAAACAGAAGGCTGGAGGAAATGGGATCACCATCATGGAGGAATACTGAGAAACACCTCAGATAGGAAGGATAGTGGTGCACCTCTGTTGGAGACACCTTGGCCAGAGCAGATTCCTCCAGAAGACAGAATCAAAACCAATCAGCAGGTGTCAGTAGGCAATCTGTAGGAATTGCCCACTGTTTCAAACTGGGAAATAAGATTTTCCATTTGGTAGATAAATTATATGCAATGTAATAATAAAAATAAGTCGCTAATGATGAAATTTGCAGTCTCATCTCTAAACAACCCAGTCTGTAGTTTACTCAAACAGCAATATAAATACAGGTGCAAATAATTTCCTCTCCTTTATCCGAATACAAAAGCCTTGTTTTATTCCTTAAAATATGACTCTCCCTATTAGCCTAAAGTTAAACAGTGAACAACAACTACTTACTCTCTCATTCAATGTTAAAAGTACTTTTAAAAACTGATGGACTGACTAATTAGCATGAAAATTGTTGTCTAGGTAAAGAGTGTAAATGAGAGATTTTTTACTGAAACCATCCCTTCGTCAAACAAAATGTTTTATGTTAAAATGCTAGTTTTAAACAAGATGGTAATTTTTGTGTGCATTAACCTTTTTCACACATTGAGGAATGTGTGGGTTGGTTCTGTCTGTTTCAACTGCTTTATTTATTGCATGTGGTCTTTCATCAAGATATTTCTACTCATAATTGACTAAATCAAATGCCTGTGCCATAGTAACACTATTAAGATTTAATTCTTTATGTTGATACTTAGCCTACAGGTTTTGTCTAGAGACTTTAGAACGTGTCTATTCTTATTGAACGACAAAACAGCTGCATCACATCCCAACCACCTTTTCATGTTTTAGGCTATTCAAGGTAAGCAGAAAGGGGTCATATTCAGAAGTAGCTGGATGCCCTGGAAAAACAGGTTGGACCAATATTTCATTCTAAAGAGAAATAAGAAAAGAACCGAGCAGCCTGGTCACTGCAGAGCAACAACCAAATGGGTTGGAAAACCTAAATACTTCACCTATGTACCATGCATCTCCTTCAGATCACGAAATTGCACACCCCAGTGGAATCTAATTTCCATCCCTTAGAAAATGAATGTCAAAGCACTCTTAGGGAAGGTTGGGGGTGCTGGGGGAGGGGTGTATGGCGACTGTAGAGAAATCTCATGAAGGATTTTAACACATAGTTTGATTCAATCAGTCCAATCCATTCAATAATAACTGCCTTTTATTAAATAGTGGTCGACCAGTATGAGCTTTTCAACTGTCAATACCGCAAATATGACAACCAGCGAGCATGGTGACCAAGAAAACAACACCCGATATATGTGATAAGGCTCGTACACATTTTAAGTTTGAGCAATTTCAATGTACACTGAAACCAAATAAACTTTTCGAACATAAGGGAGATCTACAGCATCTATTAATCGGCCAACCAGTGCAATCAGCCGATTAACATCATAATGGCCAGACACAGATTGATTTATCGGTCTAGCTGATATATCAAGACCCAAAATAGCTTTATGAGATGATGCTTATGGTTAAAAAAAAACAAAAACAAAAAAACAATGCAAAATGAGCATACATGAGACCATAAAGCAAAAAATATAAGTATATATCTTTATCAAAGAGTAGTCAACATTGAAGATTCATGAAACTTACATATGAAGGGTGAAAAGCAATGTACTGTGGCACTTGAAATGACAGTAGCTGAAACTTACAGTAGCTGAAATATCAGAAATACAGAGATCTGCCAATAAGCCATTAGGGTGTTTAACAACAACATAACGGGAAGGTAATATAATTTAAGCAAATTGATTAATTTATCGAATTGGCTGCCTTGAATATCTCGGATAAAAAACAGACTATTTAAAGAACATTTCAGCGTGGTTTGATTTGATCTAATCATGCCTTGATGAGCAGCACTACTCGGCCAACTACAGTTTCACAATCTATGTGAACGTGTACCTTAAATGATGAGACAAAGGGTACAAACACACTTTGTTTCAGCCTGTATGTGAAATGCACTAAAGCGCATTGCGCACTAAGCAGACGGTCATTTTACAGAGTAGTAAGGCAACTTACCGGGGGTCGATTCTGGGGAAACATGGCGAATAACGGGGTCGTTGCGGTTTGAGGTTTCGGTGTTGTGTTTAACGTTGTTTCAGAAGAGTTTGCACCTTTTTGCGGGTCTCAGAAGAACATTTGGCCCTGTTTCGGCGGCGCCAGGCTCGGTCCACGCATTCCTCGCTCAAGACTCCCTTTGTTCTGCTTTATCGCGCGATATAAGATGCGCCCAGTCCGGTATCGAGTCCCTTAATACGACGCACCTCGAAATAACAGAATGCACGCGCTCGGCCTTCAGAGTTTTACTGATGAAAATAATAAAGAAACCAAGTGGATGGTGAGCTATCGTGCTCCCAAGACGCGACACTCTACGCAGCCGCAGCTTCTTTTGTGTGTCTCTCTCTCTCTCTCTCTCTCTCTCTCTCTCTCTCTCTCTCTCTCTCTCTCTCTCTCTCTCTCTCTCTCTCTCTCTCTCTCTCTCTCTCTCTCTCTCTCTCTCTCTCTCTCTCTCTCTCTGTCTCTCTGTCTCTCTCTCTCTCTCTCTCTCTCTCTCTCTTCATCCGCTCCTTCCTTTCGACCCTCAGCTGTTTTTCAATGGGACATGCGAGTTGTTTTCTTCAAGAGAAACGCATGCGCCCCCCCGTGCAAAAAAGAGAAGGGGTTTGGCTTGTGGTAACCAGAAGCAAAGAGTTAAATTCTCAAGTTACACTCATTTTAGGCTGCGGTGGGAGTAGGAACCCTTAAAACGCATGGATTGATCTGTTCAGTGCATTTGTTTATGTATGTGGGTCAATGACAAATAAGGATGTCTGATGTGATTAAAAAGAGAAATTATTTCGTGGCTTTTTATTAAAAATGTGATTGTGTTTATGCTGGTTTCATACATTTTTGAAAAGTATTTATCTTTTCTTTAAACACTGTAAACAATTATATTCATGATTTGGTATCACATTTTTTTGTCAAATCAACTTTAATTTATAATAATTTATAATGGTTAATTATATGGTTCAGATAACATAATATTGCAAGTTTCTGTTGATTAAACCAATCTCCTTCATTGTGTCAACTCAATTGTTTAAATTTCAATGAACTTAAAATTTGAAGGCAACCAGGTTACAGGTTACAATATTTGTTTACAATGCAGTAGTATAACCAGCAAGAAGTGTTGAGTGCACACAACCTAAGAACGTTTTTGAAGGAAACATATTTTTGATTTATGAATATGAGGACATTCTTGGGGTTACTCCATTTGAAATGAACAACCAGTGCACTTTTATATGAAAGTCTGTGAAAATGCTTTTTTTATATAGCACATGACTACAAAATGGCTACCTTAATTTCAGTTACACCATAACCTTGATTTGGCAAAGGTTTTTCAAATATTAATAATTGAATAAAAAGTATTGAACTGTTTGCTTCAATGCTCTAGAAATAAAAAGGTTACCAAACAACTTTTTTATATTTTTTAACGAATTTAAAACTTATGAGACTTTATTATTTGTGATGATCCGTTGACCGTAACACCATCTACACATTTATATAAATATTGAAATATAAAAACTTCATTAAATAAAAAATTCAACATAGGTGTATGCAAGTCATTATATGTATATAGCCTACTGATTTTGTTAATGTAAAATACAAGCATCACGCCATTGACTTTATGTGCAAAATATTATCCAAGATACCAAAGTAGTGTTATATATCGATAAAGATTATTAAAATAAATAGGTCTAATAAAATCTCCTCTGCACAAAATGTTATATTTTGAGATGTGGTTTAAATATAGCACCCCGTCTCTTCACACGTTCTCTTCACATTGTCTAATTTTATGCACAGGGCTTCGACTGAAAAATAAGGGTGCAGCTAACTGTACAATGATTGAATGAAATCTCCACGTGGGGTTTGACCCAGCCACAATCAACACTGGCTGCGGTAGCCAATCAGCGTCGAGAGAGCCCCACGTTGGGTACGCTGACCGCTCTCTGATTGGTGTGCGTCACAAATATAGAACCCCAAACGTCAGTCAGGCGCTCAGAGCGACCGAGAAAACCATTTAACCCTTTCGGTGCGCGCGGTGGAGACATTTGATTTCAAATTCCTTTTGTGATGTAAAGTAGTTTTTTTCTCTCTCTCTCTTCTCCTTTTTATTACTTTAAATCGCTTTGCATTGTTTCAGGCCGACCAGAATGAAATCCCACGGCTAGTGGTTTAAAACGAGGACCTATTTCCTATGTAAATCACCTTTTGTTTATATAGGTCACCAGTCTCTTCATCTGTTTATGAAATGTCTTGATATGAAGATTCCTAAGATAGTCAGTCCGGTATTTTGATCTTTGATCTCGAAGACACATGAAACATCCCTTCGCTATAAAGATAACATGCTCTTGGGGACAATAAGAACCAGTGTGTGACCTAAATCAAATCTCTTGTGAGTGTGTGTTGCTCTGGGTCAGGGAATACAGCTTAATATGCTCACAGAGGTATTATAAACCCAAGTATCATGAAATATCTTGGATAGCTTTTTTGACAAAACAATATGAACGAAAGCTATGTTCATGCACCGCTGTGACATAAATAATCAAATACGTAAACTCTCTTTTGGTGTAAAGAAATGCAACAACGCATGAGCTATTTATTAGTATTCCAGTGGCATGACCCCTTTAGCTGGGCTCATAATTAGAGAGGCAGATATTGAAAAAGCAATTTTCCCACTGTAGAAATCACTACCTGGCAGCAGTGCGGCTGAAAAACAGAAAGAAGGGATGCAGAGGAGAGAAAATAGAGGGAAGGAGGAGTGTATGGATCTGCTGAAAAGAGAGATACAGATTTAGAGGATGCATGGAGACTGGAATTCGAAGGGGGAGGGGGGTCATTATTGCCATTTTTTCCCATGAATTTTAATGCACAGAGCAGGTCTGCTGGCGGCCACTGCGGTCCATATTGGAAACAGTCATAAGCGAGCCACATATTAGAGTCATGCTGCAGGATGTCTGATATATGATGTTTGGTGTGTGTGTGTGTGGGCAGAGAGAAAAATAAGCGTTTTAAAGCTCAGATTTCACAAAAGTTTTACAAGCAACAGTGAATATCTCAATTTTTCAGATCAGATGAGAGACGCCTTTGAACCATGTTTCCATTGGGCCCAAGAAAACTGAACAAAAAGACATTTTTATCCCCTACAATGTTTGACATTATTTATTTCACAGAGACGTCCTTCGCAAGTAACAAACTTGATCAATGTTCTTCCCCCGTAATTCACTTTCACATGCAGCCCACACAAATTGCAACAACACAGATATGAGTTTTTTTTTTTAAAAGCTGAACAGAAAAAGACCAGCTTGTTTCGGTACAGTGAAAATATGCTTTTAGCATTCAGAACTGCTGTAGGGAGAATATACAAAGGGATAGTACACTGTCAAAAAAAAGTTGCAGATTATTTTTTTAAGTACAATCAACTTAGATGTTTAAGTCATTTCAACTTAAATTACATTAATCTGACTTAAAATGATTTGAATCTTGTATAACTATCAATAAGTTATGACAATATGTTTTTACATTGCTTAAACTTATCAAAATAAGTTCAAGTTCAACTTTTTTATATAAGTTAGGCCTATACAAGATTTAACTCATTTTTTTAAGTCAGTTGAATGACATTTAAGTTGAAATTATGTAAACATCCAAGTTGATTGTACTTAATTTAAGGCAGCAACTATTTTTTACAGTGTTATAACCATCAAATAAAAAGTATTTTCTGATTTTTTTATGCGTGGAAATATCATTATAAAAATGTTTCAAGATAAAACATTTTAACATTTTCAAGATAAAACAGTTGCACTACATTTTACCTCCTGAACTAACCTTAAAAGTGAAATTACCAGAGTTTTTAAGAGACATTTCCTTGACAGTCAAGAATGTCTTCAGGGGTCCTCTTTATGACATAATTTCCTGTTTTAAGAAGCTTTTGTTTCATTATGATATCAGGAGAATTGCTTTATTTATTTTATATTTGTATGTATATTGCTATTTTGGGACTGGAATAATCCATTAAAGGGATAGTTCACCCAAAATGTTTATTTCTGTCATCATTTACTCACCCTCATGTTGTTCAAACCTGTATGAGTTTCTTTGATATTCAAGATATTTTGAAGAATGTTGACCCATTGACTTCCATAATTTATTTTCCCAGCTTTGGAACAACTTTTCATATTTGGGTGAACTTTTCAAGGTGGATATATTGTTTCACGCACTGGATTGTAAACATACCTGCACATATATATCAAACTGACAGCGCTGACTTCACCTTCTCCAATTACAGAACTATATTTAGAGCAGAAATGGTCACTTATTCAGTGGCGAAGCGATAATTTGTCTGCATTTGTGTTGGTACTTTGCTCTTGGTGCGAAATCGTAGTACTTGACAATCTGCTTAATGTGATTGCTGCAATATGCACTTTAAAATAATGTGGTCTTGCTAAGAAAGCTCTTAATATGAATGTAAACTTGATACACACTCATCCACTTTTGTATAAACTCGACACTCAAAACGCTAAAGAAAGAAAAGGAGAAGTAAGAAACTGAGAGATGAATGGATGTATAGTAATGAAGGTCTCACGATTGGAGGCGTGTGAGTTTGTTGCCTGGCCAGTATGGAGGTGACTGACTGTTGTTGTGATCCCCCTCTACACACACACATACACACAAACACACACCCCTCACAGACAAGCCTCATGTCAGCACGGAGACGGGAGGCTGATTTATTGGATTCTCCTCCCCTGGGAACCCTCTACCATCCTCCACCTTTTCCCCCATCCCTCCTCCTCTTTCCTGCTTTCCCCAGGGGGCAGAGAAGGGATAATGACCCACATCAGCACACACACACACACAGACACACACACACACACACACACACACACACACACACACACACACACACACACACACACACACACACACACAAACAGACCCTATCGTTCAAGCACATTTGCACCCTTCACAGGATATCAAACGTCAAAAAACAGGAATCAGAAATTCCACGGCACCCATTATTCAAAGTATAATTAAGATGATTCAATCAGACAAAAATGAGGCTTCAACCTGGAACCAAGACAATGTATTTGCATATACAGAGATATGTCTCTATTATCATAGATCTTTATCAGTATGCTGTTGGCTTCCTGTCAGTCCTTTTTTATTAGAACAAATTTATACCTGATCAGATTGGCAATGGGCTTTTACAAAATGAACTATTTTATTGTTGTATTTTCTGACCACCTTTTATAAGCCAACTGCGTGATGACATAAATCTTTAAGTCTTAAAGGGATAGTTCACCCAAACATGAAAATTCTGTCATTATTTACTCACTCTTAAGTTGTTCCAAACCTGTATGAGTTTCTTTCTTCTGTTCAACACAAAAGAAGATATTTCTAAGAATGTTGGTAGCCAGACAGTTGATGGCGACCATTGACTTCCATAGTATTTTTTTCTTACTATGGCTACCGTCAACTGTCTGGTTACCAACATTCTTTGAAATATTTTCTTTTGTGTTCATCAGAAGAAAGAAACTCATACAGGTTTGGAACAACATGAGGGTGAGTAAATGATGACAAAATTTACATTTTTGGTTTGAACTATCCCTCTAATTATATATTTTGTTTTACAAGTAAATTTTTATTTATTTAAATAACTGTTTAAATAAGTCTAATTTGTGTGCTCATTGTCGTAATCAAAGCAAATCCCCTAATTTGCTTCTAATAAAGACTGCAATCGTTGTAACAATAATGACAACATATAGCATGTGTGTAACGAGCTCCGGCTGCCCCTTTCAGTTCATTATCAGTATTGCAAGTGAGGGAGTCAGATTGCCTTTAAAATTCATAGAAGAGGCGTTATAATGCGGTGAACATGTTGACCGTGGGCGTCATTGCAATCCTCACATGCTGCGTCTATTTCTGATATATTCTCATGGTTGGTGCATCTTTATCTTGAGCACTTGGAACGATAACGTTAGCTTAGCTTGCGGATCTCGTGGACGTTTGGTGTTTAGTAAATATAGAGAATACTTGAATAACTTCCGTAGTAATGCAAAAGGATATGTTGTTGTAGGCTACTTACTCACAGACATGTTGAATGAAAAAAAATCGTAGTCAATTGTCACTCAAAGTTAGGAAGACACGATGAGACGATTTCTCAAACACATTGAGGGTCTACCTTTTTTGTAAAGTAACTATGTGATATAGTTTAAGTTTTATAGATTAATGTCAAATATCGTTTAGTGACTCACGTGGTTCTATGGTGTAATGGTTAGCACTCTGGACTTTGAATCCAGCGATCCGAGTTCAAATCTCGGTAGAACCTGATTTTTTCATCGAAGTATCGCAAATAGTAAATACACTGAAAACAACATGTAGAACTCGACGAAATTCCTATATGTGAAAGAAAAAGACGACAGACTACCTGTATGGTCAACTGCTTACTTACTAAACTGAAATATTATATATAAATATATATATTGTTTTAAATGTGAATTTGTTTGACCACTTTTATTTTAAACAGTAAATGACACTATTATTCCATCATAAATATTTAAAATATGCTGCATCGTGACAGTCTCAATATGTATCACGTGATACATCGAGTGGTGTCCACTGTCCAGATATCATTCAAGTTAAACTGTATTTTTAATCGATTTTCAAGTAAAAACATCTTGACTGTTGGTATTCTGGCCACTTGAGGAATAACTCCTTAATAGTTCAATAAAATAAAACTCCTACCAGTTATAGGAGCATTTAGTCACGTGACAGTTAAGGTGTTATACTTGAAATGCCCAAGAGGAGTCAGTATATCAAATATCACATGAACGTGGAAAAAGTGCATGTTTCGAGTTCACACAATGTTACTACTATTTTAATATGGAGATCGTAAAGGAGGGAAATATACATACGAGCTTAATAACATTTAGCATGAATTGAAAACATGATTTACTTTATTAATCATTTAACCTTTCAGGGCCGTACCCAGATGCAAATAGAGAGGTTTTGTCAGATTTAGCTAACTTCTGGTATAAGAAACCCCTACACAAATACACAATCTGCTCCCTTTCTGCATCTTAAAATCTCAATTTCTCTCCTCTCTCCAGCCGTAGAACTCATATTTCACCCCCTTTACCCACTATCTGTTAAACTTGGCAGTTAAATAGACCCTGTATTTTCCAGGCCTGAGCCACTGCAGCCCAGTCCAGATATCTGTGGATTCAGCCTCAAAGGACTGTACATGACTGTAATTTGTAGGTATAAAACTCCAAATTTATTAAGTACACAAGTCTACTTGTCTTGACCACCACAACATGCTTTTTTGTGTAAGAAAGAAGGAAATTTTGCTTGGCTAGTGTTCAGGATAGGTTTTCATTGGATCAAGCATTTGTGCATCTAAGTTACGTTAATTATGACCTCATAAAAAGCTATGGAAAAGTTTACTTTGAACTTTTAAAGACAATTAAATATGGAAACTTTTTTTAGTGCACTCAAGTATGCTTGTATATAAGGACTTGCAATTTCTCCCTTTTACGCGACTGTCGACCACTCGTCCAATGTGTTTTACCTGTAATCATTCCTTGCAGAGCCACAGAGAACAGCAGCGACAGTGAGCTAGTATAAATATAAAACCCATCCAGCCGGTGGTGGGTATGGCCGGGAGCCAGGCATCACTGACCCCTGGGCTGAAAGAAGTGTAGCATTGTCTCTCTGGGCTTCCAGCTCGGTGAATTTCAAAATGAACACAAGCCCTTCTGGATTATTTACTTTTGCCAGGCTATATGCTACATATGAGTCAAAATGACTATTTCCATAAAGGAAGAAGGCTTTCTCTGCTCAATAATGAACTGTAGGAAATTATTCTAACAAATACCTTTTTGTAGCAGTTGGGTTTGCAATATAAGCAGTAAACGAAATAAAATGAACAAAGTTATGAGATATACAGTACCAGGCTATTGACATTTCAGAAACTTAACAAATTTAGAAAATTAGCCTAAATTCACCAATGATTCTTTAACGTGAAAACGTGCCCTTCTTTCTGCGAAATAAAAAAAAAAGGTGATAACTTTTGCCAATGGCTGGTGACTTAAGAAAAGTTACCAGCCATAAATATGTTTTACCAGCCATGAAACAGAATAATCCTTATTAAAGTTCAAAAGATATAGTGTCATACTGCCCCCTACTGTCTAACAGTGAAAACACGGAAAGCTGGAACATTCCGTCAATGGCGGGGAAGAGTTAACATTAAAAACACAGACAGCCGCAGGAATATTTGGCTGCTGTCACTTTAAGAGCTAATGCACGGATCCAATATAATGTTACATATGTGTTTTATTTCTCAACTGTTTAAGTTCAGTTAAGACAAGACTGACTATGTTCACAAGGATACTTGTCAAGACGGGTAACGTTAGCCAACTATAGTCGCAAGTTCCGTCGTTATCATAGCATAGTTCAACGAGTCTGTGTTTCCCGAAACCATAGTTCTAACATTCACAAACAGCATTGCAATGTTGTGTGGTTGGAACGACAGCCCTCGAGCTGTGGTTAGAAGCATAGTTTCTTCTTTGCATGACTTATTTTATTGTGGACTCAATAAATCCTTTGTAGGCCTAACAGTGGTGGGTGCATGGTGCCCTAATCTTAAATTATTTATTTTACAAAGGAAATTAGGGCGCCAGACAGTTTTATAAATACTGATAAAAATGAAACAACCCAGGATAGCAAAGAAAACCACTGATTACACACAAAAAGCAAATATTTCGAAATAGGTTTCAGTTTAACTGTAATTTATTACTTAATGCTCATCACACCATTCAGAAGCTACTGATTTTGAAAACAAAACAAAACAATAAGTCAATAAGTATATGTATTCTCAACGTTGGAGTTCAATATCAGTTCTCACACAAATATGAAACAATACAAAAACTGGGTAATAGTGTTCACACTCTAACTGGGCGTCCACACAGGCAGATTCGAGTGTCCATAGCCCCGCCAAACTTATCATATAAAGAAAAAAAAGGGAAAGAGCAAGAAAACATTGAATACACATATCGTGGGTGAAAAACAAAATTCTAATTTATCAACGATAGTACAGATTCAACTTACACAATCAAAAAGCATAGATGTACAGTAAACAAATATCCGTGTGTGTGTGTGTGTGGCTAACTTCACTCACAGGTCAAAACAACATACCCAGGTGACGTGTCCTCTTTCCACTTGGTTAAATATACCTTGCCTTCATTTCCCTTTCCGCCGTTAATTAGCCTTAATTAGTCACTCCGCCCTTTCCATTAAAGTGAAAGTAAAGCGTATAGCCGTGTAGTTTACTGCACTGTCACACCTTATCTTGAGCAAAATAAGCAAGTTGATATTCAGTGCAATACGTACAAATGTCATTTACGTCTTTAAGTTTGTCAAGAGATTGAGATTTAGTTTTTGCAGAATGTCAAGCTCAAAACTGAGCCCTCTTTACACAAAATGATCCCCAAATTAGTTATTGGGGGGAATATCAACAACACACATGTAACGGACGTAGCCCAGTAAGAGCTGTGCATGTAAACTTCACTATTTGCATCCCTAATTTGTGATTAACGCTAGTTGCTGTGGTCTTTAGCGTCCTTTTTAGCGTGCCTGCCTCCCAGATGCTCGTTCGAGTCCCGCTAAGAGCGGGTCGAGTAGGACTGGTTCCGTTGGTGCCGTGACCCGGTTGGGAGTGAGGTTTGGGAGGGGGGGGGGGTGAGTAACAGACGTAGGCCAGTAAGAGCTGTGCGTGTAAACCTCACTCCCCTGATCTCAAGCAGCACGCTAGCAGCTGCTGTCTTTAGCGTACTTGTTAGCGTGCTTGAGACCCAGGTTCGAATCCCGTTCAGAGTAGGTCGAGCAGGACTGGTTACACAGCTAAAATAGTTCTGAACACAGTCGTGTGACAACAGACCTACAATAATCCCCAAACAAATAAAGGTGCTAAATATGTTAGAACAGCCTATGCTTTCTTTGACATTTCCTAAACCCCAATCTTGCATAAGCAGAGGCATCAGGCCAGATGGAAACCCACAAAATAACAACTTACAGCTGAGGTAAAAGGAACGCAAGATGATATAGAGTAGCAAGGGGGGTTTTGTCTTACCATTGCAGTTTAGGAACACAAGGGTAGTATGGGAGTTTTGTTACCATCCTGACTAGCGATTACAGTGCATACTAAAATATGTTATAATACAAATAATGAACCGAGCGCATGTATCTACAGACCTGCCCACTCACACCTAATTACAGTGCAAAATTGTTTATAGGTCTAATATTAGAATATATACTTTAGATAAGAGATAATTATATTAACTAGGCCTATAATATAGTTTATATGTATTATAAAAATCATAGAATATAATTAACAGTGCATTTCTTTCTCAATGTCTTCACCCTGACATGGAGTTGTACTTGGTGGTCGGATTGAACTCTTGAGACTTTATTTTGAAAGAAAAATTTTGCTTAGCTCATTTGTAGTAGTTATAGCTGTGGCTGAATAGATGGTCATCAATACATGTCTGGCTACTGCAGTTCTGGACTGTAGAACATGGCTTAAGTTACAAACTACATTTGCAAACCGAATAGGGTATGTCCTTTAGGGTATGTAAAACTAAAGTGCATGTGGATTGAATTCATGTTTGTTCATGCCTACATAAATACATATATTATTGGCCGTACTTCTGGATTAAAATATGCTAACTGGATATGTAAACATTAAATGTACCAAGTACACTAGAATACAAATGTAGTCAAAATTGACTTTAGTAAATGGACTACATAGACTATTTATCATTTAAAGTAGTGCTATATATAATATTAAAGTGAGGTGCTTAATAACAACAAGCAGATTATTATTACAAATATTTAATAGGAATTTAGACAAATGTAAACAACAATTTACAAAGTTCAATGAAGCTGATTGTGAAAATTAAACATTAAGCAAGGCTTGCAGATGTTGTAGTGGTATCTCAATTTTAAATTTTAAACATAGGGGAACAAAAAAAAAGATATCCAAACAATTTTATGACATTATTCACTTTCTGCAATCCAGATTACTAGTTATAATTATATTCTAGATATAATTACTAAAGCACATAATATTGGAAAAATACAAAACAAGCAATATGGGATTCTGTTTGGTTCGTCGAAGAGAAAGGCAAGCCATTATTTCAGTAAGATTTACAATTCAAACAAAGATACATGTCGTACGTAAAACCTGATCCAGTACGCAGATTTAAAAAACAGATTCAGTCCCTCAACATCTGGTATCCGCGGCAAATCGTATTGATTAAAATAAGTTGATTAAATACGTATAAAGAGTTCTCTCACACTTGAAACAGAGGAACAGACACTAAAGTTTTTTCAAGGAGGACCATTTTGAGCATGTGCAGTCTTGCTCCGCCCCCTCCCGTCAGTCCAGTGGTTTGTGGGAGATGTAGTGCGAGTGTTTGTTCTCATTTCTCTCACACAGGTCCGTAATAGCCCCAAATGGTTATGGTGCTCCACCTCGAAAGCTGTGTTTCTGCTCCTCGATTTCTGCTTCTGTCTCTGAACTCGAGTATTGAGGTGAAGGACGGACCTTGAAGAAATTTGCCACGTATCGCACCTGTAAGACACAAGGAATGTTAAAAGAGTTAATGACCTCACGATGCTACATTTTAAACTGAATGGCCTCTTACTTTTGGCTCACTTTATGAGGAAATATTCAGTGGGGTAAAAAAAAAGTTTGAAAGAAAGTCATACTGGTTTGGAACAACATGATGACAGATGTAACATTTTTGGGTAAAATTGCTCTAAAAAGAAAAAGTGTTAACTTACAATGAGAATTGCAATGAGCGCCCCCTGGAGGAGCCCCACCAGCACGTCGCTCCAGTGGTGCTTATAATCGGACACACGGGTGTAACCTACATACACAGCAAAGGCCACCAGGAAGAACTGGATGGTTGGCCTCAGAAGACGGGCCCATTTCGCACTCAGTCTGGCCTGGACATAGAGCTATGGAAAGAAAAGAAAAAGAGGTGTCTTTCATTTGCTGAATGATAATGACTTAATTTGTTGAGAAGAAATAACGAAAGCAAATGGCGATAACAGTTTTATCTCAGTGAGCTCTCTAAATAGCATTTGTACGTTTGCTTTGTAGTTCATCGGGAAATCATTTTTTACTAAGAAATATGTTATATTTTTGCAAGTAAATGTTTATTTAAGTATGTTTTGGCAGATTTTGCTTTGTTCTCTGATAGTTTCATTAAATTAGTTCAAGGTTTTGCAAACTCTGCAACGAAAAACTCCTATTATTGTAAAAACCCGCACAGATTTGAACTTGTACACCATCTATTCCTCATTGTGTCCTATTTATGTCATATCTATACTATGCTTCAAAAACAGTTGCTCCTTACAATGCTACACTTGACAAATGGACCTGTTTGTCGGCAAAACTTTCTCTTTGAAAAAGTCTCTTTGAAACCAAGCAAGTTACTGTTTGCGAACACTGCGAATTTGCGTGAACAATTTGAACCTGACACAAAATCTGCATTCAGAAATCTTTTGCGGTCACAAGGAATTCTCCATCACGATGATCCATACTGATATGACTGAATTTGCTGAAAAACGGTAAATGTGACCGCACATGTAACCCTCTGGAGATGCTTGCGTGACGGTCAAAAATTACCAACAATTTTTTTTACTATTTCAATGAGATGAGTGTTCTATAATTTGGTTTGATAATGTTTTTATTTAATATTTTGGGGGTTTTTTTTGAGGATTTTATGGTACTAATACTTTCTTAAGTTTGGTCTTTTTTTAAAGAAGACACATGGTAAATTATTGTTGAAGTGAAAAAAGAAAAACAGTTATAGAAGTTTAAGTTTATTATTATGAAAAATTCAATAAAATATTTTATGTAAATATTTTAAATAAATTATATTTATTATTTGATATGAAATATATATTTTCCAAAACACGTTTTACTCTGAAACCGTGAGAAAATCAAAGCCATAAATCTAAACAAGTTTTGTTCCAAATTTGAGGTTGATCAAAGCTTTCAGTAAGATATTGTTTGGCCGCAGTACCAAACATTTCCACTAGATTACATTCATTTCCCATTCGTTTCCAATGCGGTCAAGTACAAGTGTGACTATTTTTTCAGGACCATTTAACCTTTTTGAAGATTTCCATGATTTTGTTTGTTTGTGTGTGTGTGTGTGTGTGTGTGTTCAAGTGCCAAAACCTTTACAAAGTTTCATACCATTCTGATGAAGCAAAAAATACAAATAATACTAAAAAAAACAAAAAACATTTTCAGCCAAAAAAGAACAAACAGCACCAGAGGGTTAGATCTGTTTAGTGACTCCATTGAAATCAAACGGAACTGCAGAAACAAAGCCTATTTTCAAACATGTTTCCCCATTTGCCATTGGTCGCAAAAACAAATAGTCCCACTCCCAAACTGTTGGTTGATTCCAAGGGTTAAATGTTTAGCGGGTAAGCTTTCGATTGCTACACCACTCACCGCTAGAAACAGCATGCAGTACATCCCGAAGGAGGAGTGACCTGAGTAGAAGGACAACCTATGACACACAAATCACATATGGTTCACAGAAATTCACTGAATCAAAGCGTTAAAAGGATTTATGATGAGAGACATACCTGGCTTCCGTCACAGCATGCGAGTTGCCAGTGCAGTTGATCACAGCCACGTATCCGTTGCAGAATTTGGGAGCACACACTGCCAAGAAATGTGGACGTGGTCGCCCAATGGTGTACTTAGCCAAGTCCGTCAGTGATTGGCTGACAGCTCCCCCAAACAGGAAGGCACCCAGCACCTTATAGATGGCCGATACATATTGATTAAAGGTAGAGTTGGAGTGAATTTTCTTGCTGTACACCAGATACGCTTCACCCGACGAGATCTAAAGGAACAGAAGAGGTAAAAGTTAAGTAACGTGATGCATTTCTGTAGCTTTCAACAAGGATCAAAACGGTTACCCTACATTAGGTTTGTCATAAATGTGTCAAACAAGTCCATGAGCACAAAACAAAATGCTGTGTTGTTGTGCATAATAAACCCCTCTTCTGTGCAGAGTAATGAACGGACACTTTGTTGAGGATCAGCATGTGACTCAAGGGATGATGAGATAATGGGAGGGGTGATGCAGATGAATGAATGAGGGACTCACGATAATGATAGTGCAGGTGATGGTGACCACAGCCAGCGTCACGTGCGTGATGGTGTCCAGTCTTACAGGGTAACTGATGCTCTCGTCCTGGCAGTGGATCGCTCGCTCGTATGGCCGGGACGCGATATTCATTATAACAAAGGGCAGAGAAGCTACAGGAATAATGAGAAGAGAGAATTAAAAAAAAAAAATACATAAAGGGATAAATATCTGCTACCTAAATGATGAGTTAACAAATGTGGACAATATACAGGGTGAATCTCCTGAAACCTGGAAAGAACCTGTCTGGGTCATATTTCCCCTCAAGAAAAGAACATTTCCATATATTCATGACAATTAAAGTACAATTTTTCCAGCCATTTCTCATAACCAAATACATAACAATACCAATATTTAAAAAATTATTGCATTACTATAATTAAATCAAAGATAAAATAAATGGAAAAAATATTCTGTTGATTTATGGGTGAGATATTTTTAAAGTAAATAAACAGCCAAAACATTGTTTTTTTTCCATTGTGGCATCATTTTCATAAGAACATTTCCCCAACCATTTCTCACTACCTTAATACCAAAAAAACAATATATTTACATTATAAAGTATCGATATTCAATACCATTTTTGAAATCACAGGGAAAATGGCCATATACCTCCATTCTGATAATTTATCATCTCGTAATTCTTTGATAATTTTGTTGTAATAGCTTACACACAGCAAAGGAAGGCTTTACTTGAATCATTGAACTAAAATTACAAAAAAAGTTTTAAAAAAAAGTAAACAGTTAGTAATAAAATAAGAACAAATAAACAAACTGCAAATGATAGAACAGATAAATACAATATAATACAGAGACAAATTAAATAAACATGGATTAAGTTTTTCAGGTGGGTCTAACAGTAGTATTCAGGTAAGAAATACTACAGAAATTTGAGTAATCCGGTGTTATTTTTTTGTAAAAATACAGATTAATACTTACAATTACAAAAGTTATTCAGTCAAGTGCAGCAAGTGATTTTCTTTTAGTTTTTTTGTTGTTGTTCTTTCATTAACATAACAGACAGGATTATTAGGCTGCTGTCACTTTAAGAGCTTATGCGCGGATCCAATATACGGTTACACAACATGCGTTTTCTCCATAGACTGTAAAAAAAATATAGACGTAGTGTCCGTGACGTCACCCGTAGGTTTCATATATTCATATTTTTTTCTGCTGTAAAGTTGGGCATATTAACATGGGGGTCTATGGGATTGACTCTTTTGAAGCCTGTCTCTAGTGGTCAGTCGATGAATTGCAGTTTAACCCTCTATTGCATAGTGTTGCTTCAGGGTAACATACCCATTTTCCCTCATATTCTCAGGCTTACAAAATCATACACCAAAAAAAAAAGTTTATTTTAATCTGGAGGAAGTATGAAAAGCCAATAGAATGCTTGAATTTGATCAAATTACTTGTCCAACCCCCTTTTCAATGTCTTTTCCTCACCTGCACTCACATGCGGCAGCCATGTTTTTTCAGCTCCACAAAACTTTGAAAAAGTGACATTTTCCTTCGGATTTCCATGAAAAAAAAATATTTTCACAATTTTGGGTAAGTTGTGATTTAATTTCACTCTGTTGATTATGTTTTCATTGAATATTTCTTTTGTAAATGGGTAAAATAGCTATGCTGCCTCAAAGCAACAATATGCAACAGTGGAATGAGAATTCCCTGTTTTCATGCTAGTTAGCAATACAATATTATCAGCAATATAACATTTCACACAGATGGAAGGATATCAAGACTTAAAGTATTTGTAAGTATGTGCCTTGTTTTTTTTGTTTTTTAAATACTTAATAACAATAACAATATTCAGTATATGATGACAGGTTAGCTATAAGTATGCATAGGCATAGCCTAGAATTTGTAGCTTTGTAAGCTCAGATGTGTGTGTGTGTACGCGTGTGTGTACACCAAATGTTCAATCTGCCTCCAATATTTCCAGATACATATAATAATTGTGTAATTATATTTTTCAGTGACAATGAGCACAACAACATTCTATGGCAGAAAGAGGAGTCAGGCAGTGGACACTTTTGGTTGTTCCACGTGATGAAATTGAGGATGAGTTAGATGGTAGTGATGAGGAAAATGAGGAGAGATGAGGGAGAAAGTGATGAGTCAGGTAATGGTGTGTTGAGTGTTAGGTTTAAGTATAATTTATGCAATGTATAATGCATTCTATAATGCAAATAGAGGGAGGTGCAAATATCCTGGATGCAATGGCATAATCAAGGTCAAGTGCATGAAATGTGACGTGTTTCTGTGTCACACTCCTGACAAAAACTGTTTCTTCGCCTTTCACACACAGTAACCTAAGATGAAGAAGTGGCTCATCCATGATTTGTGTAAATACTGAATGATCCACCAGTGTTGTTTTGTTCTTTAGTCTGTTTTAAACAACACAAATTGGTTTTCTATCCAGTTTTTGAAAATTGAATGAGAATGAATGCATAAAAATAATAATCCTTTGTTGCGCATTGTTACTTCTAGGTAACAAACCCCACTAAGATGGTAACTGGATTTAACTATTACTTTTCAGCACAAATGTTTTTTCTAAATGAAGTTGATGTTGAAGATCTTTCATAAAATGTGTTTTGTTATGAAATAAAGAGATATATATTAAAAAGACTGCACTTTTTGTTTTTATTCCCATTATTGCATGTTGTTGCACCAAAGTAACATACCTAGATCTACCCCCTATTATTATAATTTTTGTAAATTATGTGCTGAATTGTTCAATGTGCTCTATGACTGGTAAAAAAAATGTGTGGAAATATTTTTTTTCTCTATTATTTTATATATCATGCAATAGAGGGTTAAGTCACTTCCATGTTGGATTCGAAAGAGAGATCGGAAGGTTGCCACCTGGTTTTCTCTCAACTAGTTACGTTCCAAAACTGACTGTATGTACTTTTAACTGACTGTATAGGACTTTTAGTAACACCATCTGAATTCTGTCATGGAAGCAGCGTGTATTTATAGTACCTCTTTTTTCCAGAGTCACACCGAAACACGTTTATCCCACAGCTATGAGGAAGTCACCTGACCACAACGTCTTAACCCAAAACACGTGTGCCATATCATAAACATTCCTGTACACACCCACAGCCTAGACATCCTTTCCACAACGCCTTGGTCAGTGGACTGATGTGGCTGGAGATACACATGTCTGAATGTTGCCACAGCGAGATACTTAAATTAATGGAAAATGTCCTTGGGACATTTGGAAATGTTACAAAAATCACTCTGCAATCACGTGATCCTAAGCCACAGGACTTATAGAGAACAGTTGGAGCAATTCTACTTCCTGTAATTCCATTTTCTGGACATATAATAACACAGTGTTCACAAGTTTGCATATCTTTAACTGCCAGAAAACATTTGAATGGTTTGAATGGAATATACTTGTGTAGATATTTTAAGTAGGCTAAGAATGTAAAGGACCTTGTTTCTTCCAGTCAACATCAGGGACGGAGTGTCAGGAAGATGCTACATCAGCAGGAAAACATGCAGTCTGTTGGTACAAGCCAAAAATATGATTCTGGACCTTATGGTTGACTCAGTTTATGTCTAAATATGGATGAGCAGCAGGTGCCATTTATACCACTGCGGTATTACAATGTACAAGAGCATTTGTGAGACAGACGGTCAGGTCCATCACAAAATCTAACTCTAAGCTCACTGTGATTTTTTACACATGGTTTATTCTTCAATATTATTCTACAAGGGCCATTAAAAAGATATATACAAACAACAAGCTCATAATCTGTACATATAGAGCTTACTAACAGGATTTAGAATAATATATCCCAACTAGAAATAATAATAATAAAAAATTCCCTCAAAGAAATGTTTACAAATATGTTTTGTTAAAACGATAAAGCATTATGATGGATAAAACATGGTAGCAATTTCTAAAATGTCATAATAAATGTTCTAGGTGACTTACTGATGAATGAAAACACATGGAACAACAGGGAAATGTACAAGAAAATTAGAAGTTTACCTGTTTTTAAACTCGTCTTTTGTCAGTTTATAGACAGGGTTTATTTACTGAATTGAATTGTTGGGTCATATGAAAAAACAACCATCAATCCCTTTAGCAAGTTAATCTTGATGCTGAATGACGACTAAAAATTCATTAATTGAAATTTAATTTGAAAGTTTTAGCACTAGAGATGTTGAACTAAATCCCTGAGAAATGGGGCAAAACACTTATCCAAAACAAGTCATTTTGAGTTTCAATGTATTCTTGAGACATTCACGTCACGATAAGAGACAGAGTAATCGAGTCATAGAGAGTCACTTAAGAACAAATGAGTGTCTTTGTATTCCAAAAACAAAGAACAACGGTGTTTGAAATGACACTGTATTTCCATACACTGGTCTGGAACAGTGAGAACACACACTCACGAAACATAATGACATCCACAACGGTACACTAATAAAAACACACAGCTCATGTAACCTTGCCCCAAAAACAGTCATTAGTTTATTACGCTGTATATTATTGAACAAACAATTGTGAATTTTGGAGCAATGATTCACAATAGTCAAAATCTGGGTCAAATTGTATCTCTAACTACAGTAACTACTTTTAAATCAGACTCCGGCCTCAAACAGACGTGGCCCAACTTTGTGATATTCTTTAACAATTATAATGTTTTGTTTTCTTTTGCTTTGTACTGTACCACTTATATATATATATATATATATATATATATAGTAATAATATAAATATAATTATATATATATATATATATAAAAATAAAAAGAAGCGTTATATAAGTATACAAGTGTTTTTTTATATTTACAAATATGTTTTGTTTTCTCTTGTTTTGCAGCTTGCAAAACAAAAACAAATGTTTTTTGAAAATATATGTATAATGTAATATTGTAAATATTACAAATATGTTTTGATCTCTTTTGCTTTGCATATTACAAAAACTTTTTGTTTGAAAAATATTTACAAATAGGTTTTGTTTTCTTTTGTTCAAACCTAGGGGAAAAAAACGTTACCTTAAATAGTTCACTAGTTAACCAGCTAGCTTGAAAAGATGTGATCCACTTACTGCATGTAAACCCCTAGTTGTGTTGCCATTAAGGAGATTTACTGTTCACAAACAATGAAAGAAAAAGTAAACTATCCCTCATGCCTCACTGATCATCATGTTGAGGGATTTGAGACCCCAAACAATGGCTACAGTTTTAACACTCACTTGAGATTCAGACACTTTGAGGATCTGGAGCTGAGCTTGGATGGCCTATTCTGTAGTTTGCCAGCTGTATAATCTCCAAACAAATTAAAATAAATGCCCAATAAAACTTAAGTCTCATTTTTCCTTCTTCCTCTCCAGGCTTTTTAACTCTATGACACATTATTAAGAAACAAAAAGACAAGTAAAACTGAAAGGTTTTTTGATACAGATTTTTATGGTCGATGGAAAAATGAACCCTGAGAAGTTTTTATTTTATTTGAAACTAAATGCCAAACACAATTAAAACACCTAGAAACACTGAGAACGAAAGTCTAAAATGTCAACTTTACAGTTAAAAAGAGTAAGCAGTATATTCTGGTACTCGTCAGTGAAATTCATGAGCATTACTTCTGAAATATTTTCCAGATTGTGTTCCTGGGGAATTAATTCAGAATAAGGTACATTAAAAGGTCAAAGAACTTCAAACGGTTCGAGTTCAAAGCCTCAGTTGGCAGGTGTGAGCTTGGTGGTCATTTAATTACGCAATGAAACAGGACTGCAGGGAGAGATGTGGCTCTTAGAAGTGAGAGGGCAAGAAGTCTTGAAGAAAGTCACAGTTGACACACATTGCAATATTGGGGCTGCCCTGAAAAACGTACCTCGTCTCAGCTGCCACCAGCCGTCACCCCTCAACCATTCCCTGAAACAAATTAGTTCCATTTGAAGGTACAGGAAGTAAAATTTCCTGTAAAACATTAAGGGACCCCGCTTTGGTATGAGCTCTTTTTATGAGTCCATGGACTGTGTTTTTTCCCCCTTCATGCTATGCAAGTAAAAGTAATGTACTGTAGCTTCCTAACTGAATAGTTATTTAATTAAATGTCAGTCATTTACCCAACACTTTTTACTTGAAAAGCAATGAAAGTGGATTATTTAAGTTTTAATTTTTATATGCATTTCAGTTTTAGTAATTTTAGTACTTCAAAAACCTATTTTGTTTCAGTTAGTTTTCCCACCAAATATTTATATAGGAATACATTTCATCTTTAATGAACATGATTTCTAATAGTTTTAGTTTTAGTAAACAGTAACATTGCTTGACAGTCTTGGTCACCATTATCTTTGATCGTATGTGGCGGCGCCTGGTTCCACAGAACAAAGAACGTGATATAGTTTTGAAATAACATGTAAGCAAGGAGTAAACCATGAATGACTTCATGTTCCTAATGGAAAAAAACATTGCAACCCTGGTTAAAATATTACAATGACTTTCAAAGTTTCCAGACTTTTTGGAAATTTTCATAAACTTTAGGAAAGTTTCTGGAAATGTACAAGAAATTTTCAGGCCCTTTGCGACCCTAATTTTAAGTGGAGTTGAGTTGCAACAAAGCAATATAGAGACTAAAACAAGAGGGTGAGGAGAGAGATTACAATGTTTCTGGGTTGGTGATTGCTGAAGTGTTGAAGGACTGAGCATTCACATTCTATTGCCCATCCCACAGAAAAAAAATAGCTTGCCACTCCTGTAGTCTCCACCTCATTCATTCATAGTTTCCCAGTTTGTTTGGAGCATCCTCCTTCACAAACACTATAAATATGAAGGGCTGAACTGAGTGTTGCTTTATTTGGATCAATCTGATGTGCAGTTATAGTATGTAGGATGATAATTGTTGGCAATCTGAGTTAACAGAGTTTGAAACGCTTCCCCTCACACCACTGGAGGAACGCCAGAGCCATTATGGACCAAACCAACGGTTTCATTCAGTAAAGAGAAGGTTCACTCTAACATTTTATTGGCGTACTCGCCCTTGTGTTATTCCAATTGGTTAAGTTAGAACAGGAAAGCAGAAGTTTATCAGAATGTCTGAGCTGCTCACTCTCCTACAATGAAAGTGAATGGGGACCAGGGACTGTACAGGTTCAAAGATGAAAAATAATATGCATTACAGGAGTAGTTTAGATGACATATGCACTGTATTCCAGGTCTTCTGAAGTCATAATGATCATTTGGTGTGAGGACTAAAACTAAAGTCGGTATGTAAATCTTGGTCACCATTCACTTTCATTAAAGGGAAAAGCAGCTGACACTGCTATAAATAAGTCATTTTGTGCATCACAGAAAATCTTATACAGAAAAAAAAATCCACAGAAAAAAAAGCATAGAGGGACAGTAAATGACAATTTTCATTTTTGAGTGAACTTCCCCTTTAGCATCAGCTTACAGTGGCTCAGCTATTTTCAATCTTTTTTTTTCACCTCAAGGTTGTGGTACATTGTACACGTCTTTTTGCTGTGAAACCTTAAAAAACAATAAACTAAAAATGACTTTTACATTGTTAGTAATATTTCAAGACAAACATTTACTGGACAGAAGCAACTTAAGTTTACATGATTAAATATATATATATATATATATTTTAAATCACTTTACAATCTGACTATCAAATATGATCAGGCATTTGAGAAAAGTTAGTTTTTACTCTCAATCATCTCTCAAGCATCATTGTACTGCATTACATTACACGTTTTGTTAAGCTTTGATCACAAAACTGAGCATTTAAATATCATTTTACTAAGTCATATTATTGTGAGATAATATGTGGCATCTGATATTTATGTGCATTTTATGTAAGTAGTCCGCTATACTGTTATAAAGATCTCACTGATCTTACAAACTATCAGAATTTAATCTTACTTTTTGGCCATATAAATATCATCGACTGCACCAAATTGCATATTTTTGCAATTGTGTGGGTTTTTTTTTACTTCTCAAATATGAGCTCCATCCATATTCTCCTATATAATATATGAGCAATAAAATTCTGATATATCAAATACTCAAAAAAAAAAAAAAAAAGATTGTCAAATAAACTGCCTACGGCCTTCTTGCACTGCTTGCAGTTTCAAGGACATACGAGTTGGTGCATTTCCAATGTCACAGGACTTGAAAATAAGAAAACCCTGGCGAAAATCCCATTTGTTTTTGGCTACACCACACAGTCTGTGAGGGAGTAGCCCGTTTTCTTAGGGTCGGCTTTGACCTTCGCCCTGACATTGGCTCACCACCTTTCATTTTCAAACCCTATGTTTTTATTGACCGCTTGTATTCAAACTCATTTTCAGACATTTCAACAAATATATTAAGCTTTCATCACCTAACTTGATCCATTCTGGCTTCATTTCAACATTAGAAACTCAATTCATAGTGGCTGAATCCACAAAGATCACGTTCGGTTTCTACTCTGAAGATGAAAATAAGATGTTCTTGAATTTCTTTGTGGGTTTTCTGGAGTACCATCATAAGTGTTACGAAAATACAAGCCTGTCGCCCCTTAAGTGAGAGTTTTGAGGGCGGTCTGTCTGCCGGCAGCACTCCCTGAGCGGTAGTTTGGCAAGGATGCCTGACTCATTTGGAAGCTATGTGCTGAGCGTACAACCTCGCAGGAGAGTCTGGAATCCTACTTCAAGAAGAAACACCCGCCCTCGTCCTCTTCTCTTTCACCATACACCAAAGTCTATCTGTCCCAGCCCTCTACCTCCCAACACTAATGCTAGTGTATGATTTACACTCTTGGAAACCATGGAAATGTAAAATATTGCGTGGAAAACAGGTTAGCTGGTACTCTAATAGTGTTTAGCAAGTGTGTTTTGCTTTAAAAATAGCTTCTCTGATTAAGGTAACAGCATCATTATGTTAATGGTCTCATGATATGACCAATTTCTGAACAATTTTGTTGATGTTGCTATCTCACACAGACGGTTCTGAACAAGTTTATCCAAGACCTGAAATATAAAGAATGACGGTTCCAACATCCTGCACTTGTTCTGGTCGTTCTCCCATATTTCGCCAGTAGTTTTAGAGAATCAATCCAAATCGTGTGGCAATATGTCTTTATAGGTTATTGCGCAATTATATGGTGCTTAAAAACCTTCACTATTCCTTGCTGGTTGAACCTTATACCGGAACAGCTGGCTTTTTTACTTTTCTTTTTTTGTTCATTTTACTATTTAACTGTCACGCATAGCCTATATCTCCATCTCTGTCCTAGCTTGCACTTTGAAAAAATGTTGTGTATCGCAGCACTCATGTTTCATTACTGCTTTACATGAATTGCTCGCTGTAGCATTCCTCATTCGTAAGTCACTTTGGATAAAAGGATTTGCATACAGATCCTGTAAGCAATATAACAATTATCTTTGTTATCTTTTGAGAAAATTGTTAAAAATACCAATAAAATGAAATGTAAAAAGGTGCCTGTTAAATCAGTTTAATGAAGGCCAGCTAGTAAGAGCTGTGTTGGTAAACCTCACTCCCCTGGCCTCAAGAGGCACACTAGAGACTGACACTAGAGACTGTGGCTGTGGTCTGTCGCGTCCTTGTTATAGTATCTGCCTCCCATGCCAGAAACACTGGTTTGAATCACGCTCGGAGTGGTGGAAGTAGAAATGGAGGGGTTAAGTTAGCCACTTTTCCACTTTTGGGCGGGGCCACTAGCCTCGGACCTCAAGCACTGAGGTCAAAATCAATATGCATTTCCACTGTCGGGCCAGTAGACCCTCAGCGCTACCCTAAACACGCCCTTAACACGCCTTCAGAGAACAAATCCCATATCACCAGCATGGTGAAGCTAGCTGACTGAAAACTAGCTAGATTGTAAAATTAACATGACGTTTGGTCTTTACTTAAAGACTTAAGCATCGATATTTGACCAGTAATTCACGCTAAAAAAATTTCACAGTGACAGTAATTAATTTGTGTCAGGACTGCACATCAATCATGCTCAATCAAACCATATTTATCATTATTTATTTTTATCATTATTTTCCATGAAATTATGGGATCTGAGGAGGTTCGAGTGATCTTTTCCATCTCACTATACTGTTATTGTTTCAGCTAGACCAACAGAGGGAGCTCATGAGCAGAAAACAGGAGTTATACGAGTTTACCGGACTATATTTAATTTATGACACATGCAAATGCATTGCAGATATCCGGTATCAACTAAGGGACAGGGAAGAGATGGATGAAACCAAATAAATACACAATTATAATCATATATGATTTGTTGAAGTTCTTAAAGCAGTCTTTGGTATTTTCCATAGCCATGTGTATTTATTATGGCAATGTTTAGCATAAGTAGCCTTTAGCATTGCATGTAAATAAAAAATAGATTAGAATCCCCATCGGATCGCACTCAGAAGTTATTTCAGAAACTCGGTGGTGTCTGAAAGTGAGTTTTGAGCTGAAAATTGTTTTAAATGTCTTAAATGTTGGAGTTAGCTGGTAGTCTGATATGAAGCATGGGAGATGAGCAGCAGTGTTGTCCCTCTCCTGACTCCACCTTTGTTCATGATGTTCTTGAATAAAGAACATCATGTTCAGCCCCAGTTGACCCTCTTTGCACCAAGGTATTAGGCGGGCCAATAACCCCTAGTCTTTGACCCAGAGGAAACCCTGAGGAGGCCCGATCAAGCCCTGGAAGTGAGAGTGGAAACGCGACTGGCCCTGGCACACACTAGCACGATCGCTTTTGGGACGACAGTGGAAACACGGCTATTGGTGGCTCCCCGGATGGGAGTGAGAGGTTTAGAGGGGTGAGTGTAACAGAGGACAGCTAGTAAGAGCTGTGCATGTAAACCTCACTTTCCTGACCTCAATAGGCGCACTAGTGACAGACACTAGAGGCAGTGGTCTTTAGCATCTTGTTAGCACACCCGCCTCCCATGCCGAAAATGCTGATTCGAATACTGCTTGGAGCAATGAGAGTGGAACCGGGGAGGTTACATTGGTGCCGTGACCCGAATCGGAGTGAGGTTTAGAAGGGTGAGTGTAACAGAGGCCAGCCTCAAGAGGCGCCCACCTTCCATGCCGGAAATGCTGGTTCGAATCCCGCTCGGAGCGGTGAGAGTAGAACCGGAGGGATTACAATTTCACAATATAACTTTAAGAAATAAAGAGCTTTATTAAAAACATACCAAAACACACTAGAGGTACCTTGAATGAAGGCCTGGAAAGTCCTTCAGTACTGAGCCAAATCCTCAGCTTTTTATTGACAGATAAGCTTAGATAATTCTCACCAATTTCCCTTTCACTGAAGTAAAATGCTGATCTTGTGGCTTTGGCTTGCTGTATCAGTACAGAAAAAAGAGGCAGAATATTAAATGTCAACTCTTTTTTCTGTCAGTACTCAATGACTGATGATGTAAAATATCATAAAGAATACCAGCATACAGGCAGCAGTAAAATACACACCGTTAGCCTGTGAGTGGAACCAAAAGCCAGACTGTGTTTGTGTGGAGGGAAAGTTGACTTAGAAGAAAAAGAGAAGCAGAGGGTGGTGGGCTGGATTGAATGTCAAATACAGGGCTGGGAAAAGGATATTAAGTCCCTGAAACACTTGCTAAAATTCGCAGTCTACTGGATTCTGGGACTTTTCTGTTGTTAATACAGCAATCGGAGAGGCTGATATTTATTTGAAAATGACTAAATAATTCCACCTGTGCTGCACTAAATCTTTCTGTACTTTCATTACCTCAAGGCCAAATGTCTCAAATGTATATGACTTTGAACTATCTTTTATTTCCTTGTAGATCAATCAGAAACCAAATACATAATGTGGTCATGGTTTCTTAGCTGTGCCCTTACTCCCATACATTACATTAATTTTTAGCAGAAAGCGGTACATTTTAATATATTTACAACAAATTGGAAATTCTTTAATAAGGTTTGTAATAATGACGGAATGTTCATATTTGGTAAACTATTCTGTTGTACAAAAATATTTTTGGTCTTTTTATGTAAACTCTTAATGGTTTGAATTAGGGGTGGCACGATCCGCCTTTTTCCCTCCGATACCGATTCCGATACCTGGGACTCAGTATTGGCCGATACCGATCCGATCCAATACTACAATAATAATTAAAAAAACAGTGCCAAGTTACCTAATAAACTGTATCTGTATGCCTCACTGTGGGGAAGAGACTATGATTATTCTTTTATTAGAGGCATCAAAGCTTGACTTAAACATTATTTTCCTTACTTTGTAAAACAATACAGACAAAATATATACTATATAATTAAAATAAATTTATTTTAAAATTTGAAGCGCAACTTTTTAATGAAGCAGCAACATGATAGATTGGACAGAACAACTAAGGCTATCAATACACTGCCATTGCGCAAAACTATTGTAATATGAAAGGCTCCAATTCAGAGCGGCACGAAATCTTATGCACATCCCGTGCGCAGAATGATGCACTCGAAGCAACAAGGAGTCACGGCGCGCAGCACTTTGCATTGGAAAGTTCAAAGCACAAAAGTAAGATATACATATATTTATTTATTTATTTATTCATTAGTTTGAGCCTCTTAACAGTTTTAAATTTCAGTTAATGTGTGCGTGAAGAGCAATTATATCGCTCTCTACTCCAGTGTTGTGATCACTGATCAGTTGTGTTGTGATCTAACAGACACCCGGTAGAAAGTAACATGTGAAATTCCAGCACGTTAAAGTCCTTTTATGCAAACCATAGACCTTTATCTACAGATCTACAGTATAATAATAGGAAGATTGACTCATCTTGGAGAGTTTCATCGTGTTGACTGTTTCACCCGAGCGCGACGCGCTGTTTGATGCTGAATGGAGAATGACTGACAGCCGCAGCGGAGGGAAGCACTTAGGTGAAGATTAATTTAACGATTTAAATCTGTACCTCACATTAAACTATATGTAATGGCTTCAGAAAACTTGGAATATAGTACACAAAAACATTATAGTGCTTTATAATGTTTTTGTGCCTTTTGTGTTGTATAACAATAACATTCGTAGGCTACAATATCGGATCGGATTTGGATGGTCTCGTCTGGCGATACCCGATCCGGCAAATATTGGTAGTATCGGAGCAATACCGATGCTGAGTATCGGATCGGCGCATCCCTAGTTTGAATGAATGATTCAATGACTCACTCATTTACACTTCACTTGTTTCATTACTGAATGAATCAGATTTTTTGAAAGAATCTCTTGACTGAATGATTCAATGACAAATAAATTTAGCAGTCGCTTGTCACCACCTACTGGTGTAACAATGTACTCGATACAATATTTATTAGATGCGTCAAGTTACTTTCAAAAGGTGATTTATCCTTTTTTCCGCACTGTAAACTTTTATCCCAGTACTTCTGTGATAATCTAAATGACTCTAACACCGATATAATGAAACTGTTAAAAAGACTCTTTGTGAAGCGGTTTCATACTTAAACATGATAACTGCGCAATCTGGGTTAGTGGCAGCGCAAACAGATTTGAATCGCTGTGATCATACAAAGGTTTAATAGACAGTTGAATCATTGTCATTTCACCATTCTTAGGGGGTTTGATTGACATGCGATCATCTAACCAATCATAATCCGCCGAATCCGCTATTTTGTCCGACAATTAATCATGCAGATCTACTATTTAGCTTTTAACTTATTTCAGTTTTAGTAATTTTAGTACTTCAACTTGGCAAGAATACATTAAAAAAATGTCATGTAATTCTTAATCTAATCTAATTGTTTTTATTTTCAGCTTTATTTAAATTAATGAAAACTATTTCAACAAAAATTAATAGTCTTAGTTTACTATAACAACACTACCACGTGACAATTTTTAGAGTGATTACATTTAAACGTTTGCTGAAAATGGTATTTCAAAATCTTATGCAACTCATATCTTACACTAAGAATGTGGCACATCCTTTTTAAACTAGATCTTAATAAGAATTTCCCTTTTCTTGCATTTGTCATTGACATGCCTAAATGCAAGAAAAGAAACATCTGAAATGGTCCTAACCATCTGAAGCCCTTTATAGACTAGACGGACAATCTTGTCCATCCCTGTCTACACCAAGGATAATTTCAAAACGAGAGACACTTGCACCTGATGGTTAAGGTGTAAAGGGTGAAGGATCATGCCTAGGGCACATTCTAGCCCTTGTGAAATCCAAAGCTGAAGGTTGGAGTACACAGACTTCAAAGGGCAGGTGCAGAAACTTCATCTCCTTATAGTAGGGTTGCCTCATGCGGTTAAGAAAAACAGGCTCAAACTCAATGTTCCCAAAAGAAAGTAATGGTCATGATGGTTCACACTTACTTAAGCACTGAGGCAAGTCGAATCTTTCCGTACATGTGACAGTTAGGATGTTTATGGTCATTGAGTTTGTCTCACAGTTGGTCTGCAAGCAAACCCCTAAATAAAGCCAAAAATGCAAGATGAGGAACATTTCTGTGGCACTACAGGCTGCCAAACACTGTGGGAAATACTGACAGGCTTGGATCACATTTCCATAAACAAATACTCAACTTCCTGAATGTGCAAAATCCAGGAAAAGCAGCAAGGACGAATGCAGCTCAGCATTCAACACAGAGAACACACCTCCAATACATATTTAAATATGAAAATCTTCTATAGATAGGCCCCTCACATGGCCACTGTCACCTAAAGCACCTGTTTTTGCAATAAGATATTATACATGAAATATCTGCTAAAGTCAAAAACACTTCCAGATCAGTTGTAAATATATATTGCAGTTTAGTGCAAAGCCAAGCCAAGGCAATTTTGCAAGGTTGTGAACTTGTGAGAAAAACAAACCTGATTAAAAAAAACTGACCAATGTTTACTCACAACAAAAGCATATTTTATGGTTAAATGTCTAATAATAACCAATGTTCAGTAATCATTTTACATGATCTAATAACCATTAGTATAAATTTATAAACTATATATATATATAAAAAAAAGAATAAACCTGTTTTTACATACCGGTACTTGCAAATTGTATGTATTGTTGCACAAACTAAAAACAAGCTGTTTAGGTTCCTTATAAAATACATTACAATCATTTTGTTGATTAAAAAAACACCAGTGTATGTTAGTCGTCAACAATCCAGTTATCTCAATAAAGAAATAAATGAATAACGTGGTGAAAGCCCTCAAACACCAACTCGAAGTTATGACAATGAACGTTGAAAAATTGAACTCGCTTACCTACAACTACACATAGCACGTCAACCAGGACGAAGAGTCTCTTTTTCCTCAAGTCCGTCATTATTTCTTTAGCTCGGGTGCACTTTAAAACTTGCACTTTAAAAGTCACTTCATTTATGAGATAATGTCAAAGATAATCCACTTGGAAAAACAAACTGAACGCGACCAGTATTGCGAGTTCTTCCGGCTCTGCTGTTCTACCCGCGCTGCTCGTGCTTCACTTCAGCTCATAGGTGACGGATAAACCCTCACGTCCTTTACGACTTTATATATCTAGAACTTCAAAGGATGACGGCAGTGCCGCGTAGGTGCACATATTGCTTTTGTTAAGAAAAGACTTGTGTCCAGCCCTCCAGCAGATTTTTTAGGACGCATCCACTCCTTTCCCAAAATTAAAGCCACTGTTTTCCCACTCGCGCGTGCTCTCGCTCGCTGTGTCACACCTTGAGCAGACAGTGTGAGGCGCATGCGCAGTCGCGCTGCCTACACAAATCTCTGCACTTTGAGCTGAAGTGCAAAGCAGCATGACACACACATAGGCTGTTTTTATTGCACATCAGAATCCATAATATTAAAATGGTCAATTAATTCTACTACATGTATCATGTGTCACATTCATCGTTACATCTGTTGCTGAACATGTTGTGATTTACAAGTAGGCCTATATCTTAGAAGATAGATAGATAGATAGATAGATAGATAGATAGATAGATAGATAGATAGATAGATAGATAGATAGATAGATAGATAGATAGATAGATAGATAGATATTTTTAGTTGACTGTCTGAACACACCTCTGCCAATATGATATATGACACAAAATAATGTATTTTGAAGTTAAGGGAACACCTAACTTATTTTTAGCACGTTAACACAGCCACAACCCAAAGGCTACCTAACAATTTTTGTCTACCAACGTTATGGAAACGTCACTGACACTGACGAATATTACAATTAGGATAAATAAAACAGCCTATAGGCTACTTAGCTATATACTTTATTTGGTTCACCTAGGGTATAGCAAACATTTTAATTGTTTAATTCCCGAATGCTGAATGACGTTCAAATGCTTTTATAATGTATAGTTTAAAAAACTATAGCTGATCATTAATACTACTGGGTGATTTATTGTACTGAGATGTGACGTCACTCACAAGGCAGATTACTTTTCTAATTAGTAATACAGTTTTTTAAAGGTCAAGCCAAGAATGTAGGGTGTAAACCGAAACTTGTGCCTCAGTTCAGTCTTTATCCGCTTGCTTGACATTTCATAGTATGTTAATCTACCCTCTAGTGGACACTGATAGGCCATACAGTAAAACTATAGCAGCAGGTCGAGAATTATGTTAAAAATACTAAATAGCTTTATTAATCAGTCTACACATATTTAAATCCGCTATGTAATTAAAATGAAAACAAACCACAAATATTCATGCTTCAGAGATGACAAGCCATCAGCTGTGATAGCATTGGTCATTATGATATATATACATATATATATATATATATATATATATATATATGACAGACAGACAGACAGACAGACAGAAAGACAGACATATAGATAGATAATAGAGTAGACAGAGTTTGTTTTCTAATTTTTTATTATTATTTACAAAATATAATAACATGGACAATAAATCATTATAACAGGAGCAGTAATACATACATTGTTTTAAAAAAGTAAAATAAGCCAAGGCAGTGTTTGTCTCCCTTTCGTATCTTCTAAACCTGGAGTAAACTACAGACAAAACTGAAATCCAATTAGAAAACATGTTGAAGCTAAGCATATAAGTGGATGTGGATGATAATACATGATGCTTTTTAATCCTAAATAACCAGTCACAAATGAGGTACTACAGATTTGACAGGGCCAGTTTGTCTGGAAAGTGAAGGATTCTGGGTAGTATGGTGGGCTGACATGTTGTGGCTTCACGCAAAGACAACTGGCTGCAAAACCTGAGAAACTTAATAGAGTGAATCCGCCACTCACATCAGGATTTGTTGCCGAAGCATATGGAGCGTATATTCATAACCCATTTAAAAACCCTCTTCAACACTTAGTACTGAAGTACCGACGGACCAGACCGAGAGGGAAACGATCGAAGCCCCTGAGGAACTTGTGTTTTTTATTATTATTGCACAAAGAGAACCTACAACGGGAAAGCCAACAAATGAACGGACAAAGCAACTGCATTAGTAGTTCATTTTTGATATCTTCTTTACAAGAAAAACATTTTATGCTTTAGCAAAAAGAAATATTTAAAAATGAATGTTCTGAGAGCTTATAAGAACTACATGCAATGAAAGAATTTACTGCGCAAGCGCTTACAAAATGAGACCATCAGATATTTCAAAGGGACTGTAAATCCGCACATATTTCCAAAGAAGCTTACAATTAGGTAGTTAAAAAACATTTTCATTGCATGTAGTAGTCTGACAGAGACAACCAGCTCCCTAAAATACCTGGTTACTAGTTTAGTAGTTGAAGACAGCATGGTATGAAGAATTCTTGAACACATTCCTTGATTAAAGGGATCATTCAGGCAAAAATGAAAATTCTGTCAAAGTTTATTCACCGTCCCGTCAATTCCAGACCTGTATGACTTCTGTATGATTCTCTGGCAGAACACAATATATATATATATAAACATAAAATAAAAAAGTGTGGAAAGGGGGATCTTTTAGTAGTGCACTTTTAGTAGCTATTGGATTACTTTTATGCTACCTTTATGTAATTTTTGGAGCTTGTAGGTTTTGGACCCCATTTGCTTTCACTGTATGGACAAAATCTGTGTTCAAACAGATTTGGAATGAAATGAGGGTGAGTGACGATGACAGAATTTTCATTTTTGGTTAAATTATCCCTTTATGTCAGGCTTTTCTGGAGTAGCCTGAAGAGCAACAACTGCAAATTCCAGGTGAATGACAGTCGTCACATTTGCTTAGATCTGGAATGTTTCCCTTCGCTGAACGGGTGAGTTGCTGTGTTGGATGGGTGCGGAGCAGATGGAGGAAGGCGGGCACAAGAGGTTATCAAGTACCCCAAAATCTGGGATGGGTGGGACAGACGAGGAAGGCAAAGAAGAGTCAATTTGAAGCCTCCGTGAGGCAATGTACTCTGAGCAGGCAGGTATAGGATATTCAGGAAAAGACCCCAGTTGTACGTGGCAAAGACCTGCTCCCAGGAGCCCTGAGTCTGGCTGGGATGAAGGGACGGAGTGGCTTAAGGGGAGCGAGGAGAAGTAAAGCTGGGTGGACGGGGAGGCTATATCTGGCGTCTGGAGTGCTTGTGAGAGAGGCGAAGATTGTCTGAACAACTGCTCCGCCTGTGGGCTAGAACAAGTACCTGCACATAGTTCCAGCTCCCCAATGTTTCGCTCAGAACCTGGGAAAATAAGAAAATATTAAGGAAAAAGTGTTCGAGCATTTGGGGGAAAACAGAAAAGAAAAAAATTAATAGATGTATGATGAGTTTCTGTTTTACAATTTAAAACGCATGCACAAAGACAACTTTTCCAAAGGAGTTCCACTCTGTTTATTCTTGTAGTGATTGGATCATTCCTGTTATGCAGTAGCACATTTAATAAATATGCTTTGGTCACGTTCAGACACTTAACTAAATTATAGCTTCATTATTTTCACAATGGTATGAAAGTATAACAGGGTGGAAATAAAGAAATGAACAGGATGGAACTGAATAGGGCATAAGTAAGTTAGGGACTTGACAGTTTATAACAATCTTTTGAAATTCTGATATCATACCAGTGTTGTTTATTGTTAAACTAAAATTAAAATTGAAAATATAAAAAATAAACGCTAGATCAGAATATTAATAAATACTATAATAACACAAAACAACACTGATGTAAACAAACAGATTAAGTTGTGAAATTTTGATAAACAGATTTCTGTATTTTTATCTAACAGTGCGGAGTGTTTTAAAGTGAGTAACAGGATGGAAAGTAATATTGAGGACAAAAAACCCCTATAAAATAATTAGTGCTGTCAAATTGATTAATCGCAATTAATTGCATCTAATATAATATATGTGTGTATATATTATATATTATATATATATGTGTGTGTGTGTGTGTGTGTGTGTGTGTGTGTGTGTGTGTATATAAATAAAGTATATAAAAGTAATTTATATACTTTTAAGTATATTAAGTATATTAAAGTATATATATGTATAAATATGTGTATGTGTATATAGAGTATATACACACACACACACACTCATATATATATAAAAAAATATATAAATATAAAAATATATCTACACACAAATTATGTTAACATGTTAGATGCGATTAATCAATTTGACAGCACTAAATATCCCCCCCCCCCCATGCTTCAAGCTAATCTTGCAATACTTTCAGGAATATTCCTTAAGTCAGTTTTTATGTTAGTACACTAGCCGAGAACATAGCAAACATAACTAATTTGATTACCCTTTTTAAAAGATGATTTCCCTTTTTTATATAATAAAAAGTAAATTTGATATTTTATTCACTATATGAAGACATATATGATGTGTGCATGAAAGTGTACTACATAACAGGAATGATCCGTTTCCCAGGACTTCTCCACTTCTGTTTTTACCTGTGTATCTGTCAGTTTTAGGCTGTCTGAGAGCAGCAAGCTCAGGGCTTTAATAGGAAGCGCGGTGTGCGTTTCCGTCGTGGACGACCCTGAAACTGAGCTGCGCAATTCAGGCTCTCCTCTGGATTGAACGACCAAATGAAAGGTGACGGAACATAAAAGAACACAAACACAATAGGAAAAATGCTGGCAGATGGAAAACAACAATGAAACAAATCATAGACCAAAACCAAGAAAAATGCATTTATGCTGGACGATAAACAAATGAACATAAATGAAGAAGCTTGAAAAAATGAAGAAACTTGGCCGCAATGGAAGATTCTATGAACACATATGCAAAAGTAAGTATTATATCCAATAACTAGTAAAGCGTACCTTGTTTATCCAGCTCCATCACTGCAGGTGGCGATGGAGGCTGGAGTTGAATGGAAGACTTACTTGGCAAACCTTGATTGGCACCTTCCACATCGCCAGTATCTCCATCCGGCTCAGCATCCTCTCTAAGAGACACATAAACCGTTTAAATATCATCAGATCATTATTCTAAAAATGTGAAAACTTCAAACAAACAAAAAACACACTCACGTGTTCCCAGATGGTAGATTGCACCTTTTCCGACCCAGCTTGCTGGCCTGCTGTGTGAAATACTCATGCCGCTCTGATTTCTTCCATATGTAGTAGTACTCTACACACTCACCCACCGAGCGCGTGCGGACCTGGGTGAGGGCAAATAAGAGAGACCGACACATGGAGGCACTTTAATTTCTCTAAAAGTAGAAACATCAGCAGCAATTTCTAAACAATGTATGTTATAAGACAAATTTGGTACTCACCTTGTTGCCCTGTATGAGGTGGAAGTTCTTGCCATAGGCACGGTAGCCATGCTCAAAGTTACGACACTCCTCCTCACTCCAGGCACAAAGCTCTTCTGGGAACATTTTTTAAAAATATTTGAGATTAACCAGCTATACATATCAGGATGCATTGATTGTCACTTCTTGCAGAAGAAGGTTTGAGAAAGAAAGGTATAAAAAAGACAAAACAGAGGTCTTACCATTGAAAACCTTGACATTAAAGCGATATCTTCTTAGTGCCTCTTCTGGATTAAAGTTGCATTTTACTAGTTCATAAAGAGCCTACAAAAGAGATGGAATGAATGACAATAAATGATCCACTAGACATAAAAACTTACAATAAAAAGACAATAAAAACTTACAGCGAGGTACAAAAGAATAAGACCACTAGTGAAAATGAATCTATGTAATTTCAGAATGTCTTTTTATGTGGCATGTTGCCACTTTGCTTTAATGACAGTAGCACCAGAGTTGTATGAACAAAACCTGATGATCATATTTTCCAACATGTTTTGTGAAATCGTTAAAAGAAGAAAAAAAAGGAAGCTTATAAAATTAGGAATAATGCAGAATAATCTTAAATAATGCTTATATTATTTATTTACTTTGAATGTCACTACATAGTCTAAGAAAGTACTGGGTAAAAAAACTTGATTAATTTTGCACGGAGTGGTCTACTGATACTGACACTTTTAAAATTGGGTCCCACTGGGCTCTATTCTTGGACCATTATAATTTCAGTATATATATATATATATATAAATTAAATTGTATATATGCATATATACACTGTATATATATTTGGACAATGAAACTGAAACACCTGGTTTAAGACCACAATAATTTTTTAGTATGGTGTAGGGCCTGTACAGCCCCTACTTCAAACTCCCCCTTGGAGTCAGTACAGCGACAGCATCTGTTCGTCCTGGGAATGACAGGTAGAAGTCCTTCACAGTGGCCAGAGGGATTTTGAGCCATTCAGCGGCCAGGTCACTATGTGAAGGAAAACATTTCCTTTCTCGCTCCTTTATTATCGCTCAATACTATTTAGATCTGGTGACTGTGCAGGTCTCATGGGAGATGTTCAACTTCACTTTCATGTTCATCAAACCATACTGTCACAAGTCTTGCTTGCTGTCACAATTATCATGCTGATACATGGCGCCTCCTTCAGGGTACAATGTTTGAACCATTAGGTGCACATGGTCCTCCAGAGTGGTTTGGTAGTACTTGGCACTGATTGAGCACAGTAGGGGATGCCATGATATTGCAGCCCAATCACTGATCCACCCTGTGCTTCACTCTGGGCAACAACAGTCCGGGTTTTAAGCCTCTTTGGGGCTTCTCCTCACCGTAACTCCAACACCGGATGAGGGAAAGACAGTGAAGGTTGACTCAGAGAACAATACATGTTTCATATTGTCCACAGATTTGCACTGTTGGAACCAATGAAACTGACATTCGGCATTGGCACGAGTGACCAAAGGTTTTTCTATAGCAGCCCTACCATGAATATTGACACTGTGGAGCTCCCTATGAACAGTTTTGGTGGAAACAGGAGAGTCGATATGCAAATTTTATTCTGCATTAAGTTGGGCAGCTGTGGTTTTATGTTTTTTGGATACAATTAAGGTTAGTATCCGGACATCCCTTTCAGACAGCTTCCTCTTGTGTCTACAGTTACTTCTGTTGGATGTGGTTCATCCGAAATGGTGGTATGCCAAAATTATCCTGGATAACATAGTTCTCGATACACTACAAAGGCTTGCTATCCTGGTCAGAGATGAGGACCAACAATTTGTCCTCTTTTGAATTCTGATATGTCTCCCATTATGTTGTGTGGATTGCAATGTTTCATGTACAACTGTGCTATTGCTCTGCTAATTCAACCTGTAACATCAGCAAAGATTGCTCACCAGGCCACGCATTTTTAGGAATGAAACCTCCAACACTATATTGACCAGTCTCATTGTCCAACCTCTGTATGTATACACGTGTGTGTGTGTGTGAGTGTGAGTGTGAGTGTGTGTGTGTGTGTGTGTGTGTGTGTGTGTGTGTGTGTGTGAAAGTTTAATTACAAGATGTAACTTATCAAAGACATCATACATTATTATTTGTCCTAAAAATAATTAAGCAAAATTCAATACATCAGTCTAGCAAGCAGTGTTGTTAATATTATCTAAAGCCTAAAATATTAAAAACTATTATTATTATTATTATTGAAATAAAGCTGAAATAAAATATAAACTAAATGAAATGGAAAATAACTGAAATATACGTTGAAGAACTAACATTACTAAATCTGAAATTACTAACATTACTGAAACATTAAGAAATACTGTCAAAATATTAAAATTCGAATGATATAATAGTATATAAATAATACTAAAATAACACTGCTAGCATGCTTCACCCTCCAATTCAGCCACTTCCAAATTGCATGAAAAATGAAGAGTTATATCTGAGTGATTCAACCCAACCTGCTCATTGTCTTTGACTATATCTCCTGTGGTCAGACTGTTTGAAGGTCCATTGTCACTCCCTTTTTTCTGGACTTCAAGCAAAAACTCCTCAACTGCCAGACTGGACAACACATCTGTAGTCCACAACAACTGGTCCTCATGTTCATAGGCTGGGGATAACAGTAACAAAACAGGTGTGGGTCCTAGGGGACTCGACAGGTCGGTTATGCAAAACAGACCACTGAAACCACAACCCACGAGCCAGTGTAAATTACACCAGCCAAGAGAAGACACTCACCTCTTTCATAAAAAGTGTGTGTACAGAGAGACGGAATTATAGCCTGATACTGGGGGCCCACCATGATGTCCTGATAACCAAAACGTGGAATAAAAGCATTACTACAATGGTTTTTTTCCATTTAAATCATAATAAATATTATAAATTCGATTTTATAGATACAACTGTTCAAACATTTGTGGACAGTAAGATTTTATGTTTTTGAAAGAAGTCTATTATTCTCACCATTGGTGCATTTATTTGATCAAAAATACATAAAAAATAGTAATATTGTGAAATATTAATACAAAATTAAATAATTAATATAAAATAACAGTTTTCTATATGAAAATATTTAAAAATGTAAATTACTGATGTGATGCAAAGCTGGCACTTTACAAAAGAACTTCACTTTGATAAAATTATTATCAAAGAGTATTCATTTCTTAAAAAAAACAATGGTCATGTTTTCCAACATTACATTTTTAAGTATTGTGTCAGAAACTTTATTAATTTGGCACAGAATGGCCTACTAATACTTTTAACTATGGTGTCCCACTAGGCTCTATTCTTGGACCATTAAAATTTCATTAAATATAATTGTTAACCAAAGCTAAAACTATTTAAATAATTTTTGGTCACTGAAAAAAACTCAAATTAAATTAAATATAAACATAGTAAACGATAACATTAATCATTGTTTACCTTTCGGCCATCACTGGAGGGGATAGAGGTGCTTTCTGAGTCATCTTCGGAGCAGCTGACTGAAGTATCTTTGTCATCACCTGGCAAGATTAAGAACAGGTTCAGAGTAAGCTCAAACATTTTTGACAAAATAAAAACATGATTAAGTTTCAAATGTGTGTGCAGTGTAGAAAAATCGGATTTAACAAAATACAAATAAGTCACCTAGCATGACATTGCTTACAAGAATATTCACTTAAGCCCAATTTATACTTCTGCGTCGAACTCACGCCGTAGCTACGCCGTAGGCTGTGTGTAGCGCACGTACCCTACGGCGTACCCTGACGTGCACCTCTCCAAAAATGTAACAACGCGTCAATTCTACGCGGACGCAAGCGCTGTGATTGGTCTCACATGCTCGGGTTTCACATGCTCCCTCTGCATGTGTAATTGCGCGTAAACGCGGACAACGACGCAGAAGTATAAATGAAAACTAACGCGCAGTCTATAGTGTTGAGGCACCGGCGTAGGTCCGACGCAGAAGTATAAATCAGCCTTTAGGAGTTGACAGTACAGTAAAATAAGAGGCATTGTAATGTAATGTGCTATACCTCTTAGGTGGTGTAAGAGGTCAGATGCATGGGACGTGATGGAGAGTGTGAAGTCATCAGCAGAGGAATGGTTGTCCACATCCTCTCCTCCTGAGAGCAGATCTTTACCTGTCTGAACCTACAAAATTACAGATTTTATTTGCAATTATAAGCAATAATTTGTTACTTTCCAATTTTCCAAATGAAGCTCAGAGCATTTCAAGAATCTACTAAGGAAGACAAGCCCAAAATAAGAACATTATACAGACAGTAAACCAATGATAGTGACCTTATCCAGTGTTATTTCAGGCAGACTAGCTGCTAGCGCATTCGGCTCCTGTTGTTGTTCCAGGACAGGATCAGGCATGTTGTACCCATAAAGTGCCAGCAGTTGCTCGAGTGGCATCTCACCACCCTGTGGAAAGGTAAATGAAACAATCCTTTTTTGTAACAATCCTTTTTTGTAATAAGAACCTAATTTAATCTATCAATGCATAGCAAGAAGTTGTTCTACTCACTGAATGGGTCTTGGTTGCCATCTTTATCGCCTGCCTTCGCAGGGCCGCCAGGGTCCAGTCCTGCTCCTCTAGGAAAGTGGATGCCCGGGAAGGGGCCTCCAGTGGCCCTGCATAGCCCTGGTGGAAAATGTCTACACGACTGTGCCGTTGTTCCTTGGAGCCCATTCGCACAGCTAAACAAATGAAAGCAGAGAATTCTCAAAATAAATATTTTATATCAATAATTCAATTATAAGTCAATTACATTGCTAAATGTTGGTTATATTTAAAAGTAGGCCAAATTGGAAAAATGGATTATGCAGATACGACTTGGTTTTATATTTTGATTCTCAAGGATTGACATTCAGGCATTTTTAAAAGTGACTTATGTGTCCAAAAAACTTTTGAAATAGGCCAGCCACTGTAAAAAAAAAAAAAAAAGAATTGTTGGTTTAACTAAAAAAAAAAAAGTAACCAACCTAGTTGCCTTCAAATTTTGAGTTAATTGAAATTAAGAATTTGAGTTCATACACAGATTGGTTTAATCAACAGAAACTCAAAATAGTATGTTATCTGAACCACATTAATTATCTGGTTGATTTGGCCAAAAAAAAAAAAAATCAGTCAAGATCAAAAAAAATTACCACAAAAAAACAATTTTCACCAAAAAGAATTTTTTTAAATCATTGTTCCAAACGTAGGTTTGGGAGCAGCCTAAAGATTCAGTCCTGATCTTCATAATTATGAGCATACAGGTGAAACTCGAAAAATTAGAATATCGTGCAAAAGTTATAATTTTGATGATGGCTTACAGCTTATGAAAACCTCATATTCAAAATCTCAGAAAATTAGAATATTACATGAAATCAATTTAAAAAAGGATTTTAAAAACAGAAATGTCAGCCCTCTGAAAAGTATAATCATGCATATGTATATAGTTATATATAGCCTACTAAATATATTAGTTCCACCTTTTAATTTGAATTACTGAAATACACAAACTTTTGCACGATATTCTAATTTTTCAAGTTTCACCCGTATAAGCAGCAGGCACTGAACCATCCCAGCGACAATTCTTCCAGCATCCCTCCTCCTCAATTTCTCTTATAATTCCTCTGCACATTACTGTTATAGGGGGAAGTTTAGCAAGGCCAGCCAGCCAAGTTTGTTTACCATTAACTATTAAGACTGAAGGGGCAGGAGAACTCGTGAATTACTCTTCATAGACTTTTGGACTATTTCAAGAAATATTTAATCTAGAAGAATATTTCCAATACTAATTGTACTAGATTTTTTAGAACATAGGCCCTTACAAAAATGTGCCATGGTAAACAGTTTACACCAAAATAGCAGTTATTGTTTCTATGGTAGAAATGCGATAAGAAATTGATCAAAACTGCAGTGGTATCACTAAAAATAAAGGTTCCAAAAGTGGATTTTCACAGTGATGCCATAGTGTGAAGAACATTTTAATAATCCAAAGAACCTTTTTCCCCTATGTGCGATGGAAATGTTCTGTGGACGTTAAAGGTTCTTCGTGGAACCATCAAATCAGTGCCAATGAAGAACTTTTGTTTTTAAGACACATGGTTTAGTAACATCATCTCTCTTTCCCTCATATAACAAAACTCCCTTAGAAAAATGACTTAATACCTCAAATGTGAACTTAATTCTGAATGCTTACCTCATAGACACTTAAAGACTTAGTCTAAAACTCACAGTAAATAATTTTTAAGCACCTCAAACATGTTTAAAGTGTCTTTTCCTCATTTTTTCATAACGGTTAAACGCATCTGTATGTGACCTCTTTGAGCTTTGCTGAAGTTTGCAGCGGTTAGTCACTCAGGCGCTTTCCTGTAAGTCAGTGCTGAACATTTGCACCGTGACTCCGAACCGGTGCGAGAAGGAAACAGTTTTAGGGAAGTCGAGGAGGCAGTGACAGTATATCTGAAGTTTTAAAAGTTTAGACCTGGCACCCGTCCTGCTCCGCGCACACCTGGGACACACTTCAGCACCAGCGCTCGCGCAGCTCTCCCGTTGTTTCGTACGCCGCTCGATCTGGCGAATTAAACGCTCGTGAACGCGTATAGACAGAGAGATAGATAGATAGAGTGGCGAAACGCTGAGGAGTGCTCCCATTTTAACTTCCTCCTTATTAGTGACCGTCTATCTTTGCCGTTTTCTGGGTCGGTCGGTCAGACGGCCGGGGTCTTAAGCTGTCTGTTAATGCGCGGCTGGCGGTAAAAGTGTATCGCAGCGGTTGAAACGTTTAATCCTTGTGTTGTTCTTCCCCCAAACCCCGCAGCTCACTTACCTCCGCCATTCCGATTCTGCGCAAGCGGTGGAATGCCCGGATGTTGTGTAGAACTCCTATTGAACTTACATTTCTGACTAACAGCACTGATGATAGTTACCAAACCATGTTAAACTAATCATAGAGGTTCTCTAAAGCGGTGTATATATTTGTGTTGAATAGAAATGGATCCCACCGGTAACATTTGTGAGCAAAATATACTTTAGAGTTCAAACGGTCCAAAATAGATGATGTATTTTCAAAGTTGTCAAATATGATTTAAATTGCAACTGTATTGACTTCACGTGAGCCTTTTTACATGGCTAACGTACAGTCACATAGCCAGATGTTTAATTTCAGTTTTTGTCATGATCGAAGGTTCGTGAAAAAGGTTACAAAACTACTACCATATGACTTGACTTGACTTAATATATTTCCAACTGTCTCATATTAATCATGACCACAATCCATGTAAACATACAATGGCGTAGGAGGCTATACCGTTTAATAGGGGGTCTGTAAGATGTTTTTTAAAAAGTCTGCATTTATTTATCAACAATACAGTAAATAGGCCTACAGTAATTTTGGTTCTTAAAACTGGTTCTTTTCAGCATCATTGATTCAGTCTTCAGTGTCACATGATCCTTCAGAAATCATTCTAATATGCTGATTTGGTGATATAGAAATATTTGTAATTAAACAGTAGGGCAGCGTAACATTTTTGTGAAACATTTGACTATATTTGTGCTACATTTTTCCTTGATTTTAAGTATAGCTCCAGTTTGAATAAGTAGGCTAACTGATTGATTTACATTGTAAAAAAAAAAATCTTATGAAACAAAATAATGATTAAATATATGAATATTAAATTATGTTACTTTGTTTGCAACTTTCTTTTAGGTCTTAACTTTCCTTTCTTTTTTTCAGTAGTTTTCCACCGTTAACAATTTTGACCAAGAATAAAACACATTCTTTCACTATTGTTTTGAACTTATTTATTATTATTATTATTCAATATTATTACAGTTTAGAAAAGGTAAGTAGTTTGTTTAAAGGAGTAAAATAACAAAAAACACATTCTCGCTTTCAAAATTTTCGAAAAAAATGGGATTAAATAAGTTGCATATGATTTGGGTATAGATTTTTATTTGTTGTTATTAAACAACTTTCTACTTATAAATAAAATGTTTTATCCTAAATTAACTATAATGCATGGGAGCGGGACCAAATTTAAACTCTAAAAAATGAGCATTGAAAAACCCACCGACTCAATATCTATGGTGGTTACAGCCTTGGTAATGCATGTGGTAAAGAGTCCATATGATATTTATGCAAATTTACAAATTGGACTATTAAATCCTAATGCATGCAGTTTTGGATGATGTGGATTTATTTAATCCAAAGGCAAATCCAAAGACCCCTTTGGATGGGCACTTCAAGTCTATTGTAAAGTTCTTGATTTGTATGGTTTGTGGTTGCCCTGCACGCTTAATAAACAAACTCCAACTGGTCCAAAACACAGCAGCTCATACTAAAACCAGCAAGTGTTAGGCTGCAAAAATTAGGTCAACCGGAACCAGGAACATTTCCCATAACACCCAATGTACTTGTTACATCGAAAGAAGAATGGCATCCATGCTTATATTAGTCTCTCTGTTTATCCAGAGGTTACCGTAGTCAGCCGTATCCGGTCCGTATCCAGATCAGATGGTGAACCTGCACCCTAAGACGACCACAACGGCCCTGAATGTCAGCGGAGACCCCGTCTACAAGACAATCCCCTGTGAAGACCTTGTCGATGCGACAGCCATCAACACAGATCCTCAGCAGAGACCACAAGAACCAGACAAGTCCTGCACAGACCCTATGACCAGTTTCGTCTCCATACCGGCGGGATGAATCCGATCTTCAAGCAAAAGGAACTGAATGAAATATTTGAATGCTACCGATCCACTATCTGATTTCAGACTTGTGATGCAGCCTAAATCATAATCACACCAGGTTCATACGTTGGCCAGAGGAGAACTGAGTCTGCTTTCTCCATTTTGTCACCTGATGGTGTTTAGGTTCCTTGCCACTGTCGCCTCTGGATTGCTTAGTTGGGGACACGTAATATTCAACAATAATATTGATTTGACTGTACTGACGCTGTTGTATGAGAACTGAGCTGGATGATGACATCACTGTTTTCTGCAGAACTGCTTTAGAGATGAAATGAACTAATTGAATAATTGATGATCTTTATGACGGAACTGAATCAACACTGAATTGACTTCATCTAAACAATGATATTATTTTCTTTTAGAGCTGCTGTACAGCCGAAACAAACTCCGTTTGCATCATTGAATCATTTTCCAATTGTCACTGTAAAGCTGCTTTGAAACAATATGTATAAAGCGCTATATAAACAAAGGTGACTTGACTTATACAAGGGCTGAATTGCACACTTGCACATGCCCACAGACTGTGTTGTTTTGACACTGGATGGCATGTAGATGGCATGTAGACTCCATGTGATCAGTGCTACTAATCAGACCTGGAGATTCACTGGAGAGGATGAAGGGGGGAGTGGCGAGTGTGTTGCTTGCAGATAAACTCATCACGTATATATGTGTGTGTGTGTGTATCAGTGCGAGTCGTTATTTTGCCTTGATGTTCTATAAGCTATAGCGTCCTTGCCCAAAGCCCACTGACTAACAGAAACCACACCACTGGTTTCAGATCAGAAATCAACAGTAAAGTCTGCAAACACCTGTGAAGTTTCTTAAAGGATGTGGTCTGACTGAAAAGAGCTGACGGGTTCTTTGCAGTGGAACAATTCAACATGAATAAAAAATGCTTTAAAATAATTGAAATGATCGATTATAGATCAAATACATTGTATTTAAAGTAGATTATGAGATTTGATTCTATTGAGGAATACTCAATTATATTAAATTACATAAGTAGGCCTATTTCTCTGCTGACTTTGACTTTTTTTCTGGCTATTGACAGATGAGAAAATATGACCGTAAAACCAAATGTAAGAGATGCAGATTGAATTCCAGTTGATTGCCATTTATTTCACTTCTGTTGACTCTTCCATGTCATTTGATTCAGAAAACTTTTATTAGAGATAATAGAGCTTGTTTAATATCCTGCTCATTGACACAGAGACACAAAACACTGATTCCGTTTGCATTTACATACACTTGCAATCAGAAATACTCAAAGAAAGTAAAGTAAGAAAGTAAGAATTCAAAACCTTAAGTAATTATCAGTAGATATATATTATATCCCAAATATTCCATGAGAGAGGTGTCAGCTGGGTTCATTTAAACTTAAAATATCAAAATTGCTTGTACTGTATGTATCAATAAATATTTTTATCTAATTACTGAGACTTTTAATACACAAGCATTAAAACGAGAAACAAACATTTACACAACAACCTTGGATCAATCAATGGTGTTCGTCAGGGGCGGGGCTATCTGTTTGCTTGACCAATGACGGGTGAGGGGAGTGTTCTGGGAAACCTGTCTAAAAACCAAATGATCAAAAAATGTAAAACAAACACTACAGCCTTGGTGCTTAAAATAACTTGAAATTAACATTTTGCTTTCAGAGAAAATCAAGTGTTTAATGTTGTTTATACCTCTATGTGGTGTTTTTAATATGGTTTAAGACAAACCATGTGACAAAGTCACACCATTGCTGAATATTTTCTGGTCAAAGTTTCAAAAACACAGTTTGAAATCGCTGGTGTTTCTTATGTCACAAACTACACTGTAACCAATCACGTCAACGTGTGAATGTCAACAAGTGGATCTCTGAGCTGGTGTGAGTGAGTGGAGGCGGGGCTAATTTGCATATTTGTAGAACCACGTATACTTAATGAGGCAAGGGTGTAGAGTTGCATTCAAGCTATTTTAAGGCATGACATTTTTTTTGAGAAAGATGAGTTTTAATGGATAAAATTATTAACTACAGGGGGACTTTAATCTCTGTGCAACATGTGGCGGTTACGGAAAAAAACTAGGGGGTAGTGTCTGTAGGCAACCCTCTTCCCATTGTTAAAGTTGCAGTAAGCGAGAAGTGCAGTAAGGGGGCGTATACACTTAATAGGGGGGCGGAGCTATCAAGATAGGGGTTTGATCCTTTTGGGTAGGGGCGTGATATTTGATTTCAAATATCAACAGCATTTTTCAGAAATCGCATACACGAGGCTTCAACAATTCACATGAGTCCTTCTCCAGTCATCACTTCTCTTTAAATGTGGAATGCAACAATAGCAGAATAGCGAACACATGATTAGGCAAAAATATTAACTAATGTCTGGAAGCATAGACTAAAACAACATTTCTATGTTTAATTCAGAACTCAGGCTTATCTTCTCAAATTTGTGAACTTTGATTCATTTCTAGTCCAAACATCTGAATCCACAGAATCAGATTTAGAAGCAAACTCAAAACTAAAAATAAACAGAACGCTTGAGGATTTTGAAAAATTTAAAACGACGACACGTTTTGAAAAATGAAGAATTGAAATTCGAATCATATTGTTAAAAATGGTTCAACCTCAAATGAAATCTTTATGTAATATTTTGAGATATTTTGATTCATATATTTTACAAGTGGATTTAGGATGTTGGAAACCATGTTCTTCTGGTGAACCGAATATAAACATGATTTAATTTCCACTGAAACATTTAAAATAGAAGTGGTGATAGTTTAAGTGAATGAGTTTATCAGGCCTTTATAAATATAAATACTATTTCCTGCCATTTGCCAAATTTCCAATCGCAATGAAAGCATTACAGACATTGAAATGCAGACAAGCAGAAAACAGCTCATTTTAGAATGTTTATGCAGTTTGTCAATGATAGTATAATAAAGTATTTTCTTTGTGTGCAGTATTCGAGATATTTAATTTTATCATTATTTATTTTGATTATTTTTAAAGCAGACACCATCAAAAGCATCTGTGGTTTGGCAGTGGTACCAACAAACCACCAGAAGAGGGCAACATCACCTCAAGACTTTCTTAAAAGTGTTCTTTCTAGAGGTAGACAATAAATCAATCAAACTTTTGACAGTAATATCTAAAATTATACACTGACACGATGAAGTCATCAGTCATATCAGTCTTCTAGAAATAGCAGTTATTCATGAAGGTTGTCCCACATCGTGGTGACAGCATGTTGATATATCATAATCCAGCCAAATATTAGTCACTTTAGCCTGTCTCACGCACTGGTTCAGGCGGACACAGGCTGACAGTGGTTTTTGTGGTCCTGTTTGTGGATGTCACAAGTTCAAGTCTGGGATAACATCTCATGCCCTTGCGTTGTGCCTGATCATTACGGATTTATCATGTGACTAAGAGGAATTTTAAAGTAATGTAATTTATTGCTTTTACATTTACACACACAAGTTATAACAAAATAAGTTTTTACATTGCTTTCACTCATAAAAATAAGTTAAGCTATTTTTAACTTTTTTATAATATTATACAAGATTCAACTAATAGGCCTATTTTTAAGTCAGTTTATTGTAATTTAAGTTGAACTGACTTAAACATCCAAGTTGATTGTACTTAAAAATGAAAGGCAATAACTTCTACTAATTCTAGTACTAATTCTACTATTTTCACACACACACACACACACACACACACACACACACACACACACACACACACACACACACACACACACACACACACACACACACACACACACACACACACACACACACACACACACGCACAAACACAAACACAAACACACACACACACACACACACACACACACACACACACACACACACACACACACACACACACACACACACACACACACACACACACACACTACTATATATATATATAATATATATATATCGAAAAAGATCATTAATTTTTCTTGCTTATGTTAAAACATACAGACAAAAACATTGTGTTTGTAACATGTATCACTCTCTTTCTCTCTCACAGAATAAACAGGATGTTTATGCCAGTTTAAGGAACGTAGACAAACCCAGAGCTGATGGTCAGATAGCCCAGTGAGTTCCCAGAGTAAACCTCATTCTTCAATCTAGATTAACTGGGATTAAAACCTCCATTCTGTTTAGTTTAGACTGCCGCAGTGCTGAAGCTTTTCCTGTAGCGGCAGGCGACGTGTTTTAGGATCGGATCCCAATTGCCTGTGCTTATTTCACTGAGCCTGGGTTTCTCTTCATAAGAGCAACACACCGTCTGAGTTCTCACAAAATAGGATTACCCGAAAGTAAACATCCAAAATTATGTTTGCAGATATACGGGCATAATAACTACTCAAAACATGCTATTTACTTTTATGAGTAATTAGACTCAACTTGCGAATGATTAAACGGACAAGAGACCATAATAACCCTGCTGGGAATAAACAGCCTAAGATGGTTTACTGGTTTTAGCTGGTCTTGGTCATACCCGGTTTAGTGGGCTCAGGCTGGTCTTAGCTGGTCCAGCCAAAAACCAGCTGAACACCAGTTTGACCAGGCTGGGAGACCAGCTTAAACCAGCCTATGATGGTTTTAGCTGTTTTTTTCCCATAAGGAATCTTGCAGGCGGACCAATTAGAAACCATCTTGCGACGCAACATGCTAATAACCACCTTTGTAGCATTTGAGTTTTGTGAAAAGATTATAATTTGATACAAATTTGATACAAAAATGTGAAAGCAATAAAACGCCTCCTAAATTGTAAATTAGTATGGCATTTATTGCAGTTTTTTAAAATAGTTTTCTCTCAGGTCATTGTAGACTATAGCTGGAGGCAGTTCTAGTAAAGCCAGAAGTGGTAATACGGAGGAGAGTTTCCTGTAAGAAGCAATTAAAGTTGACAATTTTACCCTGGGCAGCCTCTCTGTTTACCTTTACAAATATCCCTCTCTTTCCTCACGTTCTGCTGTTTTTATTTAAAGAATAGTTAACTTAAATAGTTTTGCCTTCGGTGTATCACAGAGTTCAAAAAAGTGAGATTAAGAGGCAAAAAAATAACCAAGGATGTCAACAGGGTTAGCTAGCTGTATGTAGCGCTAATTTAACCTCTTGATGTGACACAAGAGATTCAGTGTTGCAGGACTTTAAGAGTTATTTTTCCAAACATACACCACCATGAGTGGTGTCATTAAACCGGCCAGACACACAGCGCATTCACGCTCTGACTCAGGTACACACAAGTGCCTTAGATATCCAACACAATTCCTCTCTTGAGTAGGAATTCAACTCAAATGGTTAGCACTAACACGCTATACAACAATTGTTGATTTACTCGAAGTGTTGTGGAATCATTCAACGGCCATTTCCAAAGGTCTTAAATGAAAAAGCAACATCTTGAAAAGCATTGGCTGACAGATACTGAGTGTTAGGCTAAACATTCAGTGCCTAGCGCTTTCCAATGTAAATATAGCCTTGGACACCAACTAGCATTTGAACATATTTCTTTTTCATTTGCATAAACATGTATTATAGCGAAATATACTTCATTCGCTACCCTAAACAAAACTTAAAATGTCATTTGAGGACAAATTGTAAGCCATCAAATACTATTAATGTTTTGTCACTCTTTCCGAATTAAGAAAAAAATGCTTAGCTTTTAACGCTAGTCGTGACTGTCAGCCTCCTCAGAGGGTTCTATTTTAATCTTTTGGTTCCAGTCCATAGAAAACAATTCTTCAGAGCTGATGTGGAATGGATGCCGTGAGAATCAACAACCCTTTTGCGAAGCCGTGATTTGATATGAGGCACTTTATTACTGATAAAACTCCTTCCCAGGAGGCACCTCAACATGAACCATTTAAGGGCGTGTTGACCCATGCACAGCTAAAAATACTTTGGAAACTGCAGTTGAACGCCACAGACCCTTTCTACAATTTAATAGAGACTGAAGGGGATATGACTAAAGGCCCGTTCACACCAAGAACAATAACGATGACAATAAATATAACATTCTTAGAGTCCATACCAAGTCGGGTGAATTCTGATTGGCTGTCAATGTTTTTATTGCTCATCACCTGGAAAAAATCGCTTTGAAAGTGATTCTAACAATATTGTTCCTCCGTGTTGTTATTGTTGTATTCGTGGTATGTACTTTGCTATTCTTTATAGTTATACAGTAGGTATCGCTATAGTTATCATCCTTGGAATAGACCTTAAAGGGGTGCCATTATGCTTTTTCACTTTTTCAACTTTAGTTGGTGTGTAATGTTGCTGTCTGAGCATAAAAAAATCTGTGAGGTTACAAAGCTCAAAGTCCACTTCAAAGGGAGATATTTTATTTTTATAAACTTTACAAGATCTATAATGAACGGCTCATTTGGACTAAACCGCGAATTATCCGGGCTTTGTGAAGTCATAATATTACTCATTTTTAATAATCTCAACCCACAGAATGCGCAAAAAGGGGATGAGGCCTGGTTGAGCTGCATTAGAGAAGACAATGTTTTGTCCACCCCGTTTCCAAAACTCATTTGCGGCTGGGAGGGTGGTTAAAATTGATTTTAAACACTGTTCCTGAACATTGTAACCACAAGATTGATCTGTGTGCTGCACATTTTATGGAGAACAGCTTCCAGAACCTAAGAGAGTAATGGTGAATAACATCTTACAGTATTTAAAATGTATAACAATAAATTACAAAAAAAAAAAAAAACATACCACTCTGAAAAGTCCTGTGAAATCCGTGCTTGAAAAATCCTGTTGAAAACATGAAATCTGTTCTGGACGACCCTTCTGTCTTTTAAAAACATTTTTAAGTCTGAATCAGGCTTGAATTGGTTAACTTAAACATTTAAAGTTAATTCAAAATTGTGAATTTATATTGAAACTAATTTATTTTCTATTTAAAACAAAATTCGTACTTAAATTTCTGACAGAACGCAAGACACAACAAACAAAGTGACAAAGCATTTAGCGTTTTCATCCTAACCAGCCGCAGCACTTACTTTCTATGTCTGTTGCTGACTGTTCTGTAGCCCCGCCCCCTGCGGAATCTCACTGGCTCCTCATAACTGTATGATAAACATCACGTTCTGATTGGCCACGACTATGCCACATCATTAAAACAGTTTCACATTTGAGACCTTTGAAATTTGTTAACATGGACATTGTGTTTTCAATATATAATTTTAACTTTAACGCAAGAAGTCAATTAAAAGAATCACTTTTAAGTATAAGGTAGAAAGCAACATTCCAGAGCCTGGCCAAGAACATGTTTATCCATTCTACTGCGTTACTTTTTCCATTCTTTTTCGTAAATGTGAGACGTGTTTGACCATTGTGCTTGCGTCTCACATCGACCTTGTGTTTTTCCTGGATTAACTAATTTAATTCCTGGCAAACAGACATAGGCCTACGCCAAATCTGACTAAGCTAATGGCTAACTACACTCTTCATTGAAACTTAATTCTAACTGTGTTTTACTTCAAAAAGAGACTGCTTTTCATCCAGTCTGTCAGTTGGGAGGGGGCAGAGGAAAGGATGAGCTCATTAGAGACTAGAGAGATAATTTCACATCAATTCAATTCTTTCTTGGTGTCTTGGTGTCATCAATTCTTTCTTGGTTTCCTTCCCCACGCCCAGCTTCATGCTAAGTTTATTTTCACAGCACATTCTCGTAAGGAAGCCTCCCAGCCAGAACCACATGACCTTCCAGCATCTTCAACCTCCGCACCTTCACCTCACTCTAAGTTCCCATTCAAGCGCGCCGTAGCGTTAGCCATACGCTATGTCCGCCTGCAGACCCCCCACAAAAAGAGCCCAGTTTTAAAAACGCTCAGTCTCAGAGGTGTATAAACACAGGTGCTGATGCAGAGCGGTGAGGAGAAAATGTGCCAGGCAGATGCGCTTTAAAGATCTCAGGAGTGGTCCAAAATGAGTTGTTGTTTTTTTCAAGTCTGTTGTCCTGGTTGTGTGTAGGCTGATTCAAGACCAGCGGGCAACGTCACCGCGCCAGACTTTGTTATCTTAATGCAGCTTGAAATGCAACAGATCATAACCTACGAGGAATTTCATGGTTAGTAAAATGCAATTGTTTATAACAGTGATCGACTAACCCTGAGAACATTTTAAGTACATCCACAGCTTTATCACTAACACTCAATGTCAGTAACAGAAATTTTGTGGTTACCAAATCCATAGTATGTGATCTCAACATGGCGGCTCCCCTAAGTGCATACAACTTTTTTCTTCACATATTTCATAAAGTACGACTAATTTTGGGCTAAAACAGTTAAGTGCATTATTAGCAGAACTAATAGTAATGATTTTGGCTATCTGTGGCATTTCAAGAATAAATAAACATTAGTTTAAGGGAAATATCAAGGATGGAAAAATTATGGTATCATCACTACAAAAATATCTCATGTCTATGTTTATGAAGCTAAAGCGCACTGAACTGCAGTAACAGGGTGAAAAAGAACCCTTATTTGGGTAATGAGGATTTACTATCAGGCGGCGTTCTCTAGTGACGGGGTTTTAGAGTTATTGAGGGTAATACGGTGTGAAATGTTGTTTTAAGCACTTTAGTTGGTGAGGCACACTCATGGAGCCATGGAGCTTTGGGAAGGTTGGTTCAATAGTCTTGTTCTTCATAGGACACGGTGAGAAGGGCAACAGGGCAAGTGCTACCTCTGCAGATCTCTATCTCCGCTCTTTATTCCGTCACTCCTCTATTCATCCTCTCTTCTGTCTGTATAGTGGAATAGTGGCACTGAATTCTTCTGCTGGACAGAAATAATAATGAGAGGATATGTTACAAATAATCATAAAATACATTGCAAAAGGTTTAGCGTTTTGGAAGATACTTCTCAATTTCTCACTTTGTTGAGATTGAACTCATGTAAACCAAACCTTTAAGTCTTTTGTGGCTTTCATATAATTAACTAACTAGACTTTTTAAACAAAAATATTCAATATAATATGTCCTGTAGCTCAACTGATAGTTCTAGCAATGCCACAGTCATGGGTTTGATTCGCAGAGAACACACATACTGATAAAATGTTATTTTTATGTTTTATTAATGCTTTTTATTTCATATTTTTTCTTAATGCTTAATGTTTCACATTTATAAAAATAACATTTATAAAATATATATATATATATATTACTTTTTACAGTAACTAAAAAACATATTTGACAATTTTATTCAAACTTTCTCATGCAAATTAATCGCACATCAAATTTAGCTGAGAAATGACCTCCAAATGATCATGTAAAGTCATTATTGTGTTAAATGAGAAAAGCATAAAATCAAAACATTACAACAAAACTGTTATTCAAAAGAATTTATTAGACAAACGTTTAGGCTACAACGATCATGAGGCCATGAGGGTGAGTACATCAAGACAGAATTTTCCATTTTGGGTGAACTATCCCTTTAATGTTTGATTTTTTATTAATATATGGAATATGAAATTATTATTAATACTCTAAATAAGAAACTAAAACTGCCAGTGGGTCATTCATTCATTCATTCATTCGTTTAAATGGCTCATTCATAATAAGTCAATGCCTCTCTTTATGAACTGGCCATTGAATCATTGGTTCACCCGATTGATTCGCTCATAACGTGAATTCATTGAGAAACACGGCTGTCTAGCTTAGAGATGCACAATCGTTTAATCGCTTTATTAAATGTCATTTTTGTTGACAATATTACATCTAAAATACAACAAAAATATTAACTTATGTATTGAAACTTATAAAATCAGTATCACATTTGCACTATGCTATTCGGAAATAAAAACAGCAATCGTGGGATATTTCACAACTATATCACATATGATATAAATATGAGACAAAAACTCATGGGGCATTTAGAGGCACATAACTGCATTCTAATTGGCTCCATCATGGAAGGAGTTTAAATGTCAGGTGAGCAGTTCTTGGACAGGTGCGTTAAATGTGCTAATAATTTCAACATATTTGTGTGTTTGTTTGTGTGTATATTTACAAACTTTTATGTTAGACGTGATTAATCGACAGTTTCAATTTAAAAAAGTAAGTGTTTCGTGCTGCCTTAAAATATTAAGTTTAGTCAACTCAAATATCCAAGTTGTCACTTAGTACAACTTTACATTCACATTTCAAGTTGACTAAACGTACAATTTTAAGGCAGCATGAACACTTACTTCTTTTAAGTTGAAACAATTTTTACAGTGCACCAATACACACACACACACACACACAATATTAAATAACAATAAAATTTATATATTACTAGTATAACTTCATTATATATTTATATTATTTATTACATATGTATATTACACAATTTTCAAAGGGTCTTCATTAGAATTTCCCATAGTCACATATTAATGCATCCAGGGTCCATATGCAATCTTCGGTTGTCGGATTTCCAGCGGATGCGCATCAAGAATGAGGGAGTTGAATAATAACATATCTTACTTGGAATGTCTCTTTCACTTAAAATAGTTTTGACAACTTACAGACTGCTAGAAATGGTGAAGTGTTAAGAAGAGTGAGGACTGGATGATGACTGGACCTAAGATGATTTTCAGGCTATTTGAAGACATACTGGTCCAGATGTTTGATAGTGTGAGACAAGGTCAAAATAAGACACTTTCAGAATCACTCAGCCTTCTGTGACACCCTTGAGGGAGTCTCATTTTGACCTTGTCTCACACTATCACTAAACATAGAATAGCTTTTGTTTGGACATATGGAGCCAAAATGCATATTTTTTGAATTCCAGAGAAGATAAATGCTTTGGTCCAATCCATGGGGACAGAGATGGATTGATTTAATAGATGACCTCTTTCTACATTCCTACATGAAATGGACACATCTAGAAGGCACATCCCCACCCTCAAACGTTTGGATTAGAAAAGCATTCCCACTCTTGCTGTTGTCTTGAAAGTGCAGAGTATAGATTCAAAGTGCAAGAGTTGTTTACATGACGGCCATCCAAGTTTTTCACAAGTTATTTTCAACAGCAAAGGGCAGAAGTTTATTTAGTGCAAGCCAGTACAAGTGTTTGCAAAATAAATCTACAGTTAAAAAGTTCCTCTTGTAAATGACATCCCACACATGACCCCCCATATACATACAATGATAAAAGACCTTTATGTTCAAATAGCATCACTATGGCTATATATGATGGTTAGAAAAGAAAGTTAAAAATTTAGATAATTAAAAAGGTATAGCATTGTTGTTTATAAGAACATATATGTCAGTATATCTAATAACTATACTAACCCTGAACCTACCCCTAAACCTAACCTTAACCCATGTAGTTACTGTATATTACCCAGTACTTTTTTAGGTACGTACACTGTAAGTACAGGTAAGTGCACAATTTTCTCTTTTTTTTTTAGAGAAAAAATAAGTTTAAATAGGACTGTAGGAGGTACAAATAAATGTCCAAAGTATTCTTAGAGCAACATCTGGACAGTAAAGCCCCAAACGCCAATAGATAAGACAATGGGAAAAGCCAAGATAAGATACTCTTCACACTCGTATCAGCAGATATGTGTCTGAGAGGACTCTGATTGGTATATAAACAGGAATTTTAGTAGACGTTATTGGATCCCTGAAGGATCATGAGAACGTGGATGTGAGAACAGGCCGTTATGTTCTGATGTGGCGTGGATGTGCCACTAATGGAAAAGGAAGCTTTTATTGATGGGAACTAGTAAAATGTGGTAAGTAACTGTATAAGCAAAAGCCAGATGTTTGGTGTCTGAGAGCAGGCGTATGGGTATGGGCTCGGGGCAGTTAGGATGGAGGCATGGGCCGGGGCAGAAAGGTGAAGGCCCGAGAGATTTTCCATTTTCCTACAGTCATAAACACATACCACTTGAGTTCCCACTGAACTTTACATTCCAAACCAGCCAACTCACCGTTAAGTTCAGTGTCAGGAAGCCTTGACTCACAGCAGTAAGCATACCCAAACACCAGCACAATAAATCTAGCACGTTGCTATTAAAAACATACCTCAAAAATGACCGGCTGATTACTCGGAAGAGAATTCGCAAGGGGCTTTGCGTCTACGGCATCTCCTTTCCCCAAAGTCCAAGTTAAACAAAATGTGGTAGTAGGACACAACGACCATAACAAAGTCTTCTGGATGTTTTTGATAGAATTAATGGCATCTACAATCATACGTCATCCACATTAATCTGGATAAGAAAAATACATATTTCTCTTTGTTTTTACCTTCCGTCTACTGAGATGGCATTTTGTCCAGAGAAAACAGCTTTTTGAAGCTGCTCTACCAAGTGGATACATTTGAAACATCGTTTTCAAAAGTAATGCGATTAGTTGCTTTTTAGGGAGCAACACAATATTGTAATGGATTACTTTTAAAAGTAACTTTCCCCAACACTACTTATCACATTCCAAATAATATGACAGAAAACGTACGCGCAATTGCAGTAATGCGGCAAACCATGACAATTGTTCAAAATATGCCATAAAGGGAATGGCTATTTTAATTGCACCATTAAGTGGTGGGATATTTTGATAAGAAAATGGTTGTGTCAGAAGAATGGTGTGAAAACTTTATTATACATGGTCTCTCTGTATCACCTCAGTGAGCTTTTATTATGTTTTAAGCTGGTGCAGTAAGATTGAAGCGTTTTCAGATGTTTCAGTGTGGACGAGCAACTTTTGGAAAACGCTTTTTTTGGAAAACGCGAAAAAAAAGTCCACAAGAGTGGACAGAGTTTCACTGCTCAGATATATCTGGATTTATGTGGGCGCAGCACTAAAAACCCACTGCAAAACTATTTTTTATTTTTAGAACCTTTATTTTTGAGAGTGTAACTTAATGTTCCCGCCTCATTTACTTCACTCAAATGGAGATCTGATTGGACTGAGTAAAGTGGGGGAGATCAGAACCAAGAGAACGTGATAGTGGTCCATGCAGCGCCCCCCCTCCCCAAACATTCCTTTGCCCATGCACCATCCCCAAGCTGGAACGCTAGATTGGACACTGTCCTCTGGGAATACTGTGAGAATGTGAAGTCTGGTTTGTGCACAGCAAGGGAGAAACGCTTAAGTTCAGCTTTGATGTTTTTATATTTATTAATCATTGTGGAGAATGCATGGCTATTTAGAGCCAAGGTCTAATTTAAGGCCAACTGTGTCACATAAGAAACCAGACAGAACTTTTGTTTTGTTTTGCATGTGTGTCTTGAGTGGATCGAGGTTCTGGGAGAGTGATGACCTGTCGCCCCAAAGGAAGGGAAAAAAATGTCTATTCCCATTTTACCATGAAAAACAATGTTTGATCAAAGAATGGATATGAGATGTTGTAAGTGGAAATGTTTGGGGCCTTGGCTTGTCATCAGGCAATATATCAAATGAGGCGGGTCAAAAAAATTATTTAGGTTTTTTTGGGATGCCCTATTAAAAGAATAGTTTACTCAGAAATCTCGTCATTTACGTTATGAACTTGTTTGACTTTTTTCCGAGTGTGGAACACAAAGTGTGTTTCCTCATGCAATTAACATGAACGTGGACCGAAGTTGGTTTCGAACTTCAAAAATCACCATAAAGTATCATAAGAGTATGGATCACTGAATCAGTGAGTTGAGTATTAATGAATGAATCATTCGGACCGGTTTTGTGAACTGGATCAAATATTCATTGAAAAAGTCTGACAATAAAGAAGGATTCATTCACAAATCAATCAGTGCTAACAATAATAATGACTTGAGAAAACTTGGAATATAGATCACAGAATCGTAAGGATTACTTTTATGATATTAGAATCCCCATTATCTCTAATTTGCCTATATAAAAATGCCTAGCAAAAGTCAAAGAAAATTATAACATGTTAAGTTATGACAACTTGTTTTGATGCTTTAAAGCAATTAGAATATATGTTAAGCAATTTTCAAATTTTTGTAAGTTATACAAGATTCAACTAATTTTTTAAGTCAGTTTAATATAATTTAATCTGAAATGACTTAAACATCCAAGTTGATATTACTTAAATTTAAGGCAGCAACTTTTTTTTAAAAAAAATTGCAATTGCGAAATTAAATGTTGAATGTTCTAGTCAAAACTTTTTTACATTAACACTAAAGATTTGTTCATTACTTATTCCAACTTCATGTCATTGGCTAAATCATCAAAGGAGTCTATTGTGTGAACATTTCAATGAGTAGGCTAATCAAACCTGGTAGCGTGCTCTTTCACTCTCGAAAATGTCGTGTAAAACAGTCCTTTACACTCAAGTCAGGTGTCAGAGATCATCATTAAGATGACTTATACGGGGTTATGTCATTCTGCGTGACTTAACCCAGTAATTTCCCTCAGTACGTGATGTTGTAATGACAGACCTGAAAATAACACCACAATATCAGAGGATGCTCGCGCACGTGCACGTTTCATCATCACTGTCTGATATTAGCGCGCGCGCCCTTTCCAAACAAATTCAAATTCAGAATTCAAACACACACGACGGAACGTCCATTTGCTGCCTGGAAAAAAAACTCCTTAGTGTTGAGTTCCCGCCCAGTATGAGAGGGAATGTTGAGGAAAGGCGAGTTTAGAGTTTAGGATCAGAACTTACAGGTGAATTATTTTCCATGAATAATCTGTCAGCACTTCTATTTGGGTCAACAAAAAACAAACAAACCTGGAAATAGTTCGGGAATCGAATCGGGAAAAGCGGATGAATTGCTTCAAGGATTAAAAATTCCACACGTCTGATCGCTGAGGCTACATGTTGGAAGTCTTTCCAGAAAATTGTATTATTCCTTTTAACTAGTAACCCAAGATGTAGTTGCATCTCTCAGATAAATAACAGGTAAGTCTGTTTCATCACTCAAAAAGTTATAGTCTTATTAAGGAGAGCTGTCTTATTGGCATAATTTTAACGTTTATACTACGTTATTAGTTATATAGCATCAAATCACTAGTAACTCATATTAAATTAAATTTGAATGAGCAGTTTTTGTTTACTTTCTTTTATGAAGACAGTATAGCGACTAATAGGCTAAAGCACCAAATCACAGAACAATAAACTGTCATTTCGAAAACTTGCTATAATCATGCACTGTACATGTTTTTGTATATTCGTAAAACAGCGTGCTTTAATTCGGGCTAACGTTAAGTGTTGCAATGCTTAAAGAATAGCATGTATAATGACTGTATAAAAAATAAACAAACGACCACACCAAATGTTATACAAATACTGTATCATTATAATTTGTGGAAGTCATAACACTTCATATCTCGGATTGGTGGTAAAATTAACTTTTAGTGTGTCTAGTCTACATGGCTAACGTTAACTTAAAACTAATTCTGTGGTAACAAAGTTTAAATCAATGTTCAATTAGGCTATACACTAATACATAATTATTGAAAAATAATCACTGATAATAGCCTACAATATAGCCTATAGATAGACAGATAGATAGATAGATAGGTTTATTATTAATTTAAAAAATGACCTTTCACATTAGCACACAGACCAGACATCTGACAGCTCTACACTTTCATAGACTAAAACCACATAACCCATGTACCCTTCATACCAATTTACTTGATAAACATGTGCAAACCGGCAAAAAAAAGTTTTCTACAGGCATATTAAACATTTCCACAAGTCAAATCGGATGACGTTTTCTTTGCCCTGTTTTTGGCACTAGGTCCTACAAGAATCATGTGTGAAGTGGTGGATCCCTTTTCCAACTTTGTCACTGGAAGCTGCTCATAAACGCCATCTGCTGTTCAAAAGAGTGGAGCGAGTGTGTGGAAGATGGATGACCAGCCTGAACCTGGAATGAATGAAATTATATTTACCCACTACAACCACTCGGGCAAGTGGGCAAGACCAAAAAGCGCCAGTACATGCAAGACAGCCTTCCTGATTTGCATCTGTGCTCTGATTGTATTGGAGAACATCACTGTACTACTGGCGATATGGCGCAACAAGCGTTTCCACAGCCGGATGTACTTTCTTATCGGCAATCTGGCACTTTCGGACTTGTTAGCTGGAGTTGCGTACGTGGTCAACATCTTCACCTCCGGCAGCAATACTTATTTCCTCAGTCCCGGCCAGTGGCTTCTGCGAGAGGGGAGCATGTTTGTGGCGCTTAGCGCTTCGACCTTCAGCTTGCTTGCTATCGGGATCGAGCGCCACATGACGATGGTTCGCTTGCGTCCATGTGAGACCGCAGGACGGGGAAGGTTGCTAGCTCTCCTGGGAGCCTGCTGGGCCGTTTCGGTCCTGCTGAGCGCTTTGCCCAGTCTCGGCTGGAACTGTTTGGGCCGACTCCACACCTGCTCCACTGTCCTACCGCTGTACGACAAAAGCTACATAGCCTTCTGCATCAGTGTCTTCACGGCCCTGCTAGCGGCCATCGTGGTGCTATACGTGCGCATTTACCAGCTTGTGACGTCCAGCGGGCGTAGAGTGAGCTCCCGGCCGTCGGATCGCTCGCTCGCACTTTTACGCACCGTAGTGATAGTGCTCGGGGTTTTTGTGGCCTGTTGGGCTCCTCTTTTTCTGCTACTCCTGCTGGATGTGGGATGCAGTCCAGAGCGGTGTCCGGTTCTGTACCAGGTGGACTGGTTCATCGCTCTGGCAGTGCTCAACTCCGCCCTCAACCCTCTCATCTACACGTCCTCCAGCCGCGAGATGCGGACCGCGTTCATTCGAGTGCTGTGCTGCTGCTGTTTCGAGATGCCACTGGACTCTATACCTACGGTGGCAGGGGCGGCGCTCCCGGGAATAGTTATCGCAACCGAGGAGAACAGCAAATCAAGCATGGCCGGGGCAGCCTCAATGTTGCGAAGTAAAGTTCCTACCCTGTCAAACTCCCATCATCAGCATGGGGACACGTCTCAACCAGCTGTCACAAACCCCTCAGGGCCAGGGGACCTACTGTCCGTGGTGCTGGTTAAAGCTGGCGCGCTTCCCTCATTGGGGAAGTTTTGAGACTATGGGAGTCAGAGCTTGTTATTCCCCAAGATGTTTTGGTCACGGTTCCTGTGTAATTATGTACTGTTTTTTCAGCACTCTTAGGATTACAAAACCTGGATTTGCTTTCATACAAAAGACAATGAGATTGTAAAGGTACTATTAAAGCATGATTGAACAAATGCTGACCAAAGGAAACACAACTGAATTGACTTCTGCATGTATTAATATTTATGAAACTGAGCATGTGCTATGAGCACATAACAGAGCCACTATAGAATGTAATCACTCGAAAAGCTTAAGTGTGCAATTTTTTCTATCAAAATAACCCAGTTTGTAAAATGGTATTAGCTTTTCATGAAGAAAAACGCCTTAACAGTATTATATATATTATTATAGTACTCTGTGTGCAAGACTGACCTTTAACATATTCTCACAGTTCATTACTAGACAAAAACGTTTTGAATAATTTGCTATTCTTACTTATTACACATAAAGTGAGTGTTTTAAAGAAGACTGGATGTTTACGGTTAATATTCTGTGGATCGGTTTAGATGGGTGGTTTCGTTGTGAATGTCATGAAATTATTATTTTTTCAATAGTACTTGCTAACTTACATAAAACTGTCAACATTTTTTTAAGTGTTTATACAATGTTAATGTGAAAAAAACTCACTCTAATGTTAAGATTGCCTTGTAAGCATTGTGTATAACCACTAGAGGGAGTTGTAGTATCACATTCAAACAGACTGCGCCAGTGAAGGCAATGGACACAAATTTTGTCTATGAATACAGTCAAGCACTATAATTTATAGTTGCTTGGTAGGCTCATTATAAATGGCTTTGCCTGTAAAAAAAAAAAATCATGATCAATAGCATCAATCTTTGAGCTATACTGCAGTAAATACTAACCATTGCGGTGCTATCTTAGATCATTATGACAACTTGCTTTAAAGGGATAGTTCACCCAAAAATTGTCATAATTTACTCACCCTCATGCTGTTCCAAACCTGTATGAGTTTATTTCTTCTGCTGAACACAAAAAAAAAATATATATTTTAAAGAATGTTGGTAATCAAACAGATGACGGCAGCCATTGACTTCCATAATATTATTTTTCCTACTGTGGAAGTCAATGGCTGCCGTTAAATGTCTGGTTACCAACATTATTCAAAATATCTTCTTTGTGTTCAACAGAAGAAACTCATACAGGTTTGGAACAATTTAAGGGTGAGTAAGTAATGACAAAATTTTAATTTTTGTGTGAACTATCCCTTTAAGTTCAGTCGACAGCACTTGTGGCATAATGTTGAATAGCACAAAAATGAAATGACAAAATTTTGAGCCAAAACCTGGGTTAAAATGAGACACTCGCAAAGGAGGCCAATCTGTAAACATTAACATACGTACGGATTCAATGTTACTGCCACAGGACATAAACAATATGCATGTTAAGAAGATTTTAGTGCGAAATAATCGCTTTAACCTTTTCAATGTGGTTATATCAGATTTGACAACTTTGTTGCTATGACAGTAAAACAAATGTAATGACGACAAACTTTACACCTCTAATAATAAAATTTTTGAACAGAAGAATTAATGTCAGTGCTTTTATAAAAATATAAGCTTCACATTACTGCATTAAAACCCTCTAGTCTAAAGAGTGGCCCATTCACTTAAAGTCCCCCTGTGGTGAAACTCAAGTTATTTTTAATGTTGTTTATACGTCTATGTAGTGTTTTTAATGTGCTTTAAGACAAACCATGTGTAAATTCATTAGTCAATACCATTGCTGAGTATTTTCTCTTTAAAACTGAGAACTTTCTCTTTTAAAACTTTAACGGAACCAAAGACAGTCTCAAAAACACGGTTTAAAATCGCTGGTGTTTCTGACGTCACAAACTACCTAACCAATCACGTACGTACGTGCCAGCGGGCTCATTATTAACTATGACCGCTCTGAAGCAGTGAAGTCTCAAGAGAAGCCAGCTAATCCCGGTATATATTTTTCTGTTGAAATGAAAAAAATCGGGTATATTTAGCAATATAGCGGATGTATGATGTATATTACAATGAACTATATGCCTTTCTCAACTGACGTTTGGAGTTGTTCAAAGCATTTCTAAGGATACTGAGGCAGTGGTGTGACTCTGAGATGGCAAACGGGAACATGGTTCATGTAACATTAGCAACACACTATTAGCTGTAACAGTCAAGCAAATGGCTAATCATGTTAATTACCGTTTTGTGTCCGACTCTTGTAAAGAGTCGTACCATTGTGCAGCGTTTACCTCAGTAAGTTGGCTGAGCTGGTGTGAATTAGTGGAGGTGGGGCTAATTTGCATATTCATAGATCTGCGTATACTAAATGAAGCAAGGGTGTAGTTACATTCAAGCTATTTTAAGGCAAGAGGACATTTCTTTAAAGGAAAAAAAAAACGTTACAATATGAATTTAAAGGGATAAAATGATTGATCACAGGGCGACTTTAAGGGATTCACTGTAGTCTGGATTTTTGCTGTTTTAATGAAAACAAGTGATTCATGGAAAATACTTGTTTTCTGGTCATCAAAATTATGCCACAAATGCTGTTGATTGAGCTCAACTTGTATTGAACCAGGAATTTTCCTCAAAGGGTTAGTTCACCCAAAAACGAAAAATTTTCCATAATTTACTCACCCTCAAGCCATCCTAGGTGTACTGTATATGACTTTCTTCTTTCAGCCAAACACAATCAGTTATATTAGTGAATGTTAGTTATATTAAAGTGACCTAATTTACTAGACCTAACGTATTAGAATGTAGGAGTAGCGTAAGCTTAAGTGAGTAGACGCCTCTCGCGGTTTAAACAAAAACGGCTAGGGAACAAACTCAAGAAATGTCTTTTTAAAAAAATGTTTTGCTCTATTCTCTGTGCTTCCACGTTCGTCAATACGTCATGCGTCGGGTAATTCTACCAATTACTGGAAGGCAGGAATTGCTTAGACATGCTGCTTCTTGCATTATTTGAACAAAAATTAGAGGTTCAACATGACTTTTGTTCATATTGAGAACATTGCAAGAACAAGTGACATTTTGTTGAAAAATGTTTTTTACAGCATTTGACAAGTGTGACATTTCAAGTAATTTACCACCCTAAGCTGTAGACACTCTCTCCATCACCGTGATCTTTGCAGTCAGGTTGATGGGGGAAAAAATAGAATACTAAACAAATTGAACTCATTTACAAGAGCCAAAGCAGTTTCCTTGGTTAAATCATGTCTGTTGGCATCTCGTAGCTGAAAACTACTATACAAGTCATTTAGTATCACAGAATCCATTCGTCAAGAGATTTCACACCAAACGGTTGAAGTGTCATGAAGAATCAACATCAACAAACAGCAATGATGGCTAAGTGTGATTCTATAATACGTAACCTTGAGCAAAAACAAACATCAACCCACAACACGCGACAATAAGCCTTATGCAAAGTCCTTGAAATAAGCACACGCCACATAGAGGACATTAATCCTTTAAAGTGAGGTATTACACACTTGCCACACACAATGTGCCTCTGCACCTCATGTAATGAATGGCTCTTTGCCACAATGGATCAAAGCACGGACCACTGAGCTATTGTGGATGGCCACTATTGAGAATATTCATTTGTCTGTGTGCTTGTCAGAGCTGAGGGGAGTCTCTGTGGCTGAATACATCAGACTGGCACATTGCTTGGCTTAGCACTCAGTGTGAACAATGCCTCCATCTGGACCAGCGACTCAGGATGTGCCTATGTGAGAGCACTCAATTGATTTTCTCCCATTCTAGGACCAGGGGTCACATTTAACAAGCTTTCAAGGGTTGACTGAGGTAGAAGGTGTTTGTGTGTACGTGTGTTGCTTAGGAAATGCGTCAGGACCAAGACCTAGAAGCCATAATAATCTCTTCAGGGTTTACTTCTGGTCGAGGTTTGGAATTGGACCTCCTCATTAGCCCGTGACCAGGCTTGCTAGCTCAAGACCTGAGATCGGGATTGGTGTAGAACAATCATTAGCTAGAGCCCTGGTCTTAAAGGGAAAGTTCACCCAAAAATGAAAACTGTGTCACCATTTACTCTCCCTCATGTACGTTCCAAACCTGTATTACTGATTTACTTCTGGAGAACACAGAGGATATTTTGGAGAACATTTTGGGTCAATGGGGTCCAAAACAAGTGCACCCCTTTCATTGAACAAACAAAGACATGGAAACATTTTTCAAAAAATATTTTGTCCTACACAGACATTCAGTTTTGAAATGACATGAGAGTGAGTAAATTGTCGTTGATCATGCCAAAATTATTGGTACCATTTGCTAGTACTTATTAGTGCAAGGCAGGATCCAGCACCCTTGCCTCAAGAACAATCCAAATTGGATTTAAAAGCGGAGTTAAGATGCCAGACTTTTGACAAGCCCAGTCGTACTAATGAAGGGGTGCCCAAATTATGTTATATTTACAAAATGAATAATATTATCGACTAAATGGTGGAATACTAAAATGCATGGTTCTTCACTGGCAGAATTAATACAAAAAGTGTACGTTTAGCTTGCCTTTGTGGCAGTACCCCCAAATGTACACTGTAGCAACTTAACCTCTAAATATAGCATATTAGTTCTTTATGAGGTAGGTACGGTACAAAAATAAAAAAATATATAATCCTCCTGGAGGGCCACCTTCCTGCAGAGTTTAGCTCCCATCCTAATTAAACCCACCTGAACCAGCTTCTCAAGGTCTTCAAGTCCCCTTGAAATCAAAATGGAAGATTTTTGGCTTTTAGTATGAATATGTTATCCTTACTGTTATCTATAAGCTAGTGTGCTCCAAAACAATGACAATTCGCGTTTAGAAGACAAAACGTTCAAAACTTCTCATCAGATTTTCTGTCCAATCAAATGCTCTCTAGAAACTAAAGACAGAAGCTGCGGCTAAAATCGGTCACTTGTTCACACATTTAGTATTTTCTAATGGTGATTGCTGCACATTTCAAGGCACTTCAGTGGGCCTTTCAGGATCACTAGAAATGTCTAGGCAGGTGTGTTGGAGCTAAACTTAATGGTTGCCCTTAAGGAGTAGGACTGGACACCTTTGAGCGAGAGACAATTATTTGCAAATTGGTCAAGTGTTAAATGTATGTATTCCTCCACCAGTGAGATCCCAAAGTGTATAACTTACTTGTGAACCCTAGACTTTTAACCAAGTCATGCAAGAACCATTACCCCTTTGCTTTCAGGGGTAAGTTTGATGAAGTATAATGGTTTGATATGAATCTTGGCTCAGGACCAGAAATATCGAACCAAGAAGCATTCCTACTTGGCCTAATCACATCATACGTGCACCTGAATTACTATAATGAGACCTGGAAATCTGAGGATCATCTATCCTTATCCTCTGAAGAAGAGCCTAGGATACATTCAGTCCTCCCCTAGAGCCCGGTCTTTTTCAATTCATTACAATAGCCTTCAGCTGCAGCCGTATGCGAGCTGCATCTGATGGGGCTTTAGGAGATAAGCTCTCCAAGATGAGGACTTTATCTGGGCCAGCTGCCCACAATGGCGGGAGGAGGGTTCAAAGGTCAGATGTCAGTAAATTAACAGATGGTATAAGTCGTCAGTCCTCACCATAATGAAATCCAGATGACACCTTGCTTGAGCCGGTAACACGATAATGACGACAGCCCTTGTGAATGCGGTTGATTTTTTCCACCCTTCGCCGCACATCTGGGCCCCCTTTTCACTGCTGGGCTTTTGTCTAAGCTTGCGGCTGAGAAATGCCTCTCTTTGTAGGGCCTAATTATTCCATGACTAGTAAGAGCCTAATTGCCAGAGGAATTAGCGCAGCGTTCATTGTGAGTAAGACGTTGTAGGGTTTTTGAGGTATTGACACAGTAGATGAGCCCCCAGTTTCAGCTGTTTAAATTTTGACCGATCTCTGGTTACAGTCTAGCAGACACACCTGTCGAAAAGGCTTTCCCTCCAAGACTGAGTGCGTGCCTGTTTGTGGAATGTCTGAGCGAGATTAATGTGTCTGTCTCGGACAATGTGATACGAGGCGCTTTGAGACGCACATGTGGACATGCCTGGATATGTGTCAGAGCAGCTGGGAACAATCATTACCAGTAGCCAACACAGAAGCCACGAGCATTAGATGCCATCCGCCGTGGGATCGCAGGTTTTTGGGCTTGGTCGAGATTGAGTGGTTTGAGTGTGAAATTATTTCTGGCTCCGTTGTGATCGCAGGTGTCTTTTTCAGTGAGCGCATCTGATAGATCATCATCTGCTTCCAAATATGCACATTGGTAATATCCTAAATTGTGATAGACATCTCGAAGCACACCAAAATGTTATTGGATTAAAAAGCGTCAAAATGTGCTTGCAAACAACTCCCAACTAATCCAACTAATTTCCCCCTCGTTTTATCTCACCATCTTCCTTACTGAAGTTGGAGGGACGAGGACTGATCTGAACCTCCTTCTCCGCCCGTCACACCAATAATCCTTCTCCGCCATTTCATTTGGCAGTGTAATGAAAGCAATCCCAGAACGCTTCGCTTCGGCAGAACAGAGATAATGAGGAAGCACACACACGAACACACAAACACTGCCTGATTTAAGAAGACGGCCTTCTGTAGGCTGCAATGGGAAAAGAAAAACGTTCACACTCATGCTTATTCAATCTTTGCAATCTGTTTGTGCATGGCATGTCATCCCAGGATAAAACACACGTATAATAACCATTAACATCTTTCTGTCAATCTCAACACCATTTTCTGTCTCTTGATAATAAACAATTTGAAGTTATAAAACAATATGCATGGCAAGCTACAGCAATTAAATTGACTACTGGTGCTTTCTACGATATCAATGTGACTTTTCAAATTCCAATTTATTTATAAAAGAACATTAAAACAACAATGTTGAACCAAATGACTATAGCTCATTTTTGGGTTTAAGGATTTGCAGGATTTGCGCATCTGTGGTTACAACATGCTGGTTACTTTCTTTAAGCAATCAGACTTTTCATTATTTCAGATAATAAAACAGACAAAGATATATTGAGACAAAAATTGAAGGATGAACCCAAGCCATATTTAGAGACCAGAATATCAGAGACAAAGGGGATGGTCTCTTTTGACTTAGGCCATTATGCAACAACAACCTAGCTATCAATCACCCCAGAACTCCCAAGCAGCCATCTAGAACAAACTAGCAACAGGGTGGTGGATTTTATATATGTGAAAAACAAATGTAAAAATAAATAAAAATCTTGTCTATATCTCAAACTCTCTGCAACTAACATAAAATACAGTTTGAAGCATCAGTTATTTATTAACTACTAGTATTCCCTTTAGAAAGTTTATTATATAACACAAGTAAATCAGTTTACAAACAGGAGTTAAAGAAACACATTTTCAGCATTTTTCTGTATCTGTGACCTAATATACCAATTACAGGAACATCTCTGTGAGTGGTCATGATTCAAACATCACATCAATCAATTGATCATTTGGTTTCAGCTACTGTCCTCAACATTGAAATTTGCCAACATTCACTGATCTACGACCAGCCACACCGACAAAGCTGAGGCCAAGCAAAGACAATGAAAGTTTTCCAAGGACTACAGCCAACAACATTTGTGTGTGGTCTCAAGGGTCTTACTAGAACCAAAAGGCTTTACAAATTTTAAAGAGACGATAGTCATAAACGGCCGTGTGGAATTGTCTTTTACAGCAGCTATAAAAGAGTGGAGGCTCGTCCGCTCATCCTAAGAGGGTACTAATCGATCAATAAACATTAGCAGCGGCAAATTCACCATCCCAGAGGAGAATAACACAGACAGACGACTGAAGACAAGCAACAGGTCTCGCTGCCACCAGTGCGGTGCGGTTCACAGAAGGTTAATTTGATGAGATTGAAAAGAATTATTAACAAGTATGTGAAATGGCATGTGAACAGATCTAACTGTAAATGGATCTGAAGTATCTAATGTAAAGGTGTGTGTCCTCAATCAGATGCTTTTATACAATCAAAGACATGAGGGAGCCATAAGTTGGTGTGCTGAATTTGTTGAATGTTCATTCCCAATGACATATACCTCTGCCGTCTGTTTTTACCCATAGTGCTGCAGTGCTCTGACCAATCAGAGAGTCTGAACCAGCACAGGGAAGAGCAGGGACAAGTGTTCAGCTCCTTTGATGGGGAGTTTATGTGTGGTGTAATAGTGGATCACTTCAGGGATGGTGTCAAACGGAGGGCTGTTCTGGCCCAGGATATAGCGGCCATCTTTGCACAGGCTGAACTTCATGTGCATGAAACCTTGGCAGCTCCTGAAAAAGAACATACAAAACCACTCTTAGTCTTTGGGCATGTTGAGCAACAAAATAAACCTGAAAATGCATTCAACAAAACAAACACCACTTGTACCATCGTATTATACCATAAGACAGCCTTAATATAACATGATCCCTAGGTGGGGCTGTGAATCTCGTATATAGGTCACCGGTGAACAAAAGACTACCCCCAATAAGTAGGACAATCTGAGTAACGTATAAAGCCGGGTGCACAATGTGCAATTTTGCCCACGATTTTGCCGAGACAAATTTTACAGATCCTAAAAGATTCCACTGATCCTAGGCTAAAATCTGAAGTCTTTGATCGTTAGTTTGACATGTTCACCGATAGCCTTGACGAAACCAATGACCGTTGCGATCCAATTTTACTTCAGATGAAATTCTGGAAGTGTTAGAAGATTTGACTCTCAGTCCTGCAGAGTGACTTCTCCTACGACGACCGTCAATTTTTCTGCGTTTATCAAGACAAGCCATGACCAAAATTAACTTCAGAGATTTCTTTGTAGCCACCATTTAAATCACATGTGTAATGCAGCTCACATCACCAAACGTGTGATTGATTGATGATGTTAAACTCCGGACAAGTTTAGTTGCGTGCGTCCGTTTTTAACTGTCGTTCAGTCTGACATTAATGACAACTGAGATCTTACAGTGTGACATGGTTTAAAACGATGATCATGTTCGTACAGTCTGACAAGCAACAATCGTAAAGGACTATTATAAATCGCACAGTGTGCACCCGGCTTAAGAATATAATAACTTCTGAACGGACCGATGTTAACATTATTCTAGACCTCCCCTTTAAGACAGTCCAATCTGCTGGATTTCTATGTATAGAAACAGGAAGTGATTGGTTTGTTTGAGGCTGTAATTATAGTGTACAATACAATTCACTTTAATAAGTGTGAATAAAAACACCAGGAGGCTGAGAGTATCTTTCTCACCCTTTTAAAAATCAAGCTAGCACTGAGGCAGCACATTAAAATTCAAGACTTAACATGTTTAAGGAGCTTGTCGTCTCCAAAAAGGTATTATCTACCAGGTACGTGACGAACAGAGTCGCTTATAGAAGGATCTTGGCTCAAGAAAAAAAGCCTGTGAATCTCAATGGCGGCTTGTTCAAAGCTCTCGATGTTGAGCTGCTGTCACTTTGATTCATCAGACCTCAAAGGCCGCTGGCGTACAGCATTATGACATCAGACAGCGCTGTTCATTCATTCATTCCCACAATTGTCAGATGCTGCCGCACGAATGCTGTGTGTAAAAATAAGATTTCATGTGAACAAAGTCTCAGCGTGTTGTCGAACATGTTCTGGAGTGTTTTTGCCCATGACTTATGAAGTGTGCAGTTGTGCACTTGAATTACAAGGCGTGTGTGATTACGGAGTGTGTTCAGGTGTGTGAAAGGCCTCCCCGCTCGTGTCTGCGGCTTTCTGCGGAGTCATTCATATTCATTAATGCTGGCAGGAGCAGCTTTTGTGAACTGAAGAGCTGTTCACCTGCCTGATTACAGCTTGGGGAGAATAAAAGGAAAAGAAGAAAGAGGAGGGGAACCAGGGGCTCTGGATCAAGACAGCAATTAGAGCTGCGAGATTTGACCAGATAAGCATTATCGCTCTAGCTGATAGCCTATCGAAAAGCACATCAGTGTGCAAATGAGGCCGGGGCCGTTTTGCAAAAGGATAAAATTAAATAAATTAAATTATGAGAAAAATAACAGTATGATAAAACAATAGAAAAACATTTTTTTTTTTAAATGTGAGATAACAGAGCAGATACATAGATAATTAAAGAAATACTGTCCAACACTGATGGAAAAAAGTCACATGAAAGCAGACAAAGTTTCCACAATTTTCTAATTGGCTAAAAATGGTGATTATTAATAATTGTAGGCAAACAACAATTAATAGTAATATCACATAAAATCACAACATATGCCGTATTACTAGTTAGTTTAAAGCATTCAAAAATATGCTTAAAAACACAAATATGCTTAAAAACACAAATATGTATCTAAAATGTGACTTTTTAATAAACAGCATGTTTTAAATTAAATTATTATATTATATAAATGAAGGAAATAAATGTAAGGTATGCATATAAAAAATACACAGATTTAAAAAAATGGTTATATTATAATTATATTATATTAAAGTGAACTATTATTATATTAATATATTAAATTGCAATTTATTTGAAAAGACTAACTCTTCTAATGAGTGAAAAAAATAATTGTAGGTGAGAATGAAAAACAAAAACAACTAAGATACAGACAACTAGACACAAATGAAGCAAAACACAAAGCAATTAACTGGAATGGGGTAATGGGGATGAGATTTGCTTATTTCATTTAGCGGTAATGGAGGGAATGGAGAAATAAAATGTGGTGTACTGTACCTCAGAGAGAGGGAGTAGTCCAAGCGACTGGTCTCGCTGTTTCGCACCAAATAACTGCACTCCTTACAGAGGGTCAGTAGAGACTCAGCCTCTGAGCGCGACAGAGAGCCGTGATACCATCTGAAGGACAACAGGATGTGATGTCAAAAACATGTTTACGCATCAAAATCTATCCAGTATTTAGCAGTTTTGATTCTCATTTCACAGGCAAAGAGGTTAGCAAAGAGGTTAACAAAAACTATTACTATTTAGAAGTCTTTAAGTGGCTCTATTATGCTATTTTAAAGGTTCCTGTTTTGGACTTACCCTACAAAAGGTTTACATGCATCCAATATAAAAAAAAAAAACGTACATTTTCCCATAATGTACATTGCAGCTACTCTGCTCTGATTGGTCTGACGGCCCAGTCTGTTGTGATTGGTCTACTCTTCTTGACTCTGATTGGCCAGATGACCCAGTCTGTTGTGATTGGTCTACTCTTTTCTGATTGGTCAGACGACCCAATCAGGGCTGCGTTCAGCCCAGACAAAAAGTTGCAAAGCGCCTTTTAAACAGAAACCGAGGTGCGTTGAACACCCTGTTCTGATGACGCAAGAGTTGCAACTATGGCAGCTGAGAAGGCCATTCTTTGTGTTCTTTTTGAAGAATTTTCAGAGCCTTATTAAATCGATATAAATACGTGTTTAATACTGCAAAATACGCTCAATGTTACAGTTACTGCCCTTGCCGTCCAGAATAAAAGAGAACATCCCATTCGAGTGAAGGGATTTGTGGAAACTGCAGTTCCTAATTATTGTGATCCAACATTTGCATCACATTTCATGATGAAAATATAAACATTTCAGGTGAAGGATAATCCACTTCTTAGCTCCGAGACTGTGATATGACCTACATGACCTTATTATATTTATTGTGAGTATTAGGCATATCATTATTGCTGATCAATGTTGATATGCTACATTTTTACTATAAAACTCTTACGACAAACATGTCTTCTGATATCTTCCATTGTTGTGTATATGGCGCTTCAGCGGACACATTTATAAACAACTTTCGTTTAAAAAAAACGCATCTCAAACCCTATTGCACACACTTTCCAGGAAACCGTAGTAAAATGTTGTGCACCGTTTTGAGCTTGAACATGCCCCTGTTGTGATTGGTCTACTCTTCTCTGATTGGTCAGTTGGCCCAGTCTGTTGTGATTGGTCTACCGCTTACAGCGCTTGTCAGAAACATAACGCCCATTACCATATCTGAGTTTCAGATCCAGATCTTCCTCTGTATTTTATGCACCGTGATACAAACAGTAACAATGGTGTCAGTTGTACCATATCAATTTGAGCCTGGGTCCATATCCTTTGGAAGTGCATGCAAAAAGGATTTGCTTTGGCAGTGCTAGTCTTCTCTGCATGTCGACAACAACAAACCAAACTCTTCCAGGCCTCAGCTACAACTACAGTGTTTAAGGGCAGGTCAAAGTAGATGAAAAGCATAGGCTGGCATTATGCAAATTTGTTACAAACCTACATACGTTTCAGCAGGAAGACAGACTGGAATTATTGATGACTCGTTCCAGGCAGATAAGAATTGGTTTTTTCGTTTGTGAGACAAAACCTTTTTTTTACTGTGCACTTTGCTTTTTCAGATTTTGCAGACTTTTAACATTCACAAAGAGGTTGATTAATTCTAAGGGTCCACCTAAACTAAATTACCACTGCTTTTGGTGCAATACAAATGTGTGGATATGACACCTGTAAACATTTTGAGAAGTGAGCGTGTGTGTTTGTGACAGTCATGGCATATCCCCAGTGAGACCACAGCTGCTGTCTTAGGAAGGTTGATGTGTCAGGGGGATATTGTATCCTGAACAGCTGACTAATTTGTAGCAATATTTTGGACGCACTTGACTGCACTTTTTAATGGAGTAACCATGCACACTGCAGTTATAAATCATATTATCAGTCATAAAATGATAACACACTATGTTGACGTTCCCAAAGGCCCGAGAGTCACACTGTGAGACCATCAAGCTAGTATCTTGAAAATGTCAAAACTGTAAATTCTGTCACCATTTACTCATCCTCAAGGCATTCCAAACCCGTCTGTGGAACCCAAAAGAAAATATTTTGAAAATGTCTCCCACTGGATCTCACGGTCTTTCATTGTGTGGACAAATACAAAATATCTTCTTTTCACTGAAGAAAGTACATTCAAGTTTGGAACGAAATGAGGGTCAGCAAATCACAAGATGCATTACTGGATAGCATTGTAATTGCGGAATTTTTTTAGCTTAGCTGTCTCTTTTCCCCCTGTAATTTTTTTTTTTCAAACCTCTAATGGTTTGTGGCGACGTGTTGGACGTACACTTGTTTCTCCAGGGGAAGGTTGGGATCCACTCTCTCCCCGATCGTGGAATTAGGATCGCTGGGCTTGCGTAGCTTCATGCTGCCTGTGGTCTGCAGAGGCCTGGAACACCTCAGGCGCTCTGTGGGAGAACAGGAACGGTCCCACTCTGCACCCTCAAACTGCACTGTATCAAGGACACGGCGAGAAAGATAAGACTCAATTCAACACCAAACAGAAGTACAAAAGTGATTAAACAGTTGTTTGAAAAATTTTCTAACCAGGAATGATGCAACAAACTGGCAATTGATAAAACTTTCATGTTAGTCTTAGTTGTATGCTTCAAATTATGTATGTGGTTTGTGGCGTAGTGTGAATACAACAGGATGAGCAAAAGACCTTTTAAATCGGACAACTGTCATGTTGCGGAGTTGCGCGACCTATCGTGAAATGTGATTGGTCGTAAATCCTGTTCCAAGTATCAGATAAGCTTGTCGCATTATACCTGGCTAAAACGGTCCAAAAAATGGTGGATATGCAGAGCAGGAGTCGTCTAAACCAGGGCAACGAGGAGTAATAAAACAGGAGGGTTGTTGGAAATTAAGGTGTCACATTTATAACGCAAACGTACCAGGGTTCAGAGCCAAACAATACAATGTGAAAAGAGACCTGCTGATCCATAGAAGGGGTTAATCGAACTGAAGTTTGGATCAAACAATCAAACCAAGTGTGAACACTAGGGATGCACAATTAATCGGTACCTTATTGGTAATCATCCGATATTTTTTTAATTAGTTTTATCAGTAGGTAGGCATTTAATTCGAAATGCTAATTTTCCTATTTTTACATTTAGATTATCTTTGCCGTCATCTAAGGCTCACTTCACAGCTGGCAAAATGGGTTTTCAATTAAACTTGCCAGCCTACACAGTAGAAAGGTGATAAAATATTTTAAATCGGTGCTACCTGACTAGAGAAAACACAGAAAAAAGGCTGGTGTCTTCCCTTTTGCCAAATAGGTAGGAAAACTTCAACACCCATAATGCACTAGGCATGTTGCCATCCAAGGCCACTCCGACCAGTCTGCTATGGATACACTTGACCAGAGTCAAATACCACCTTTCTTTAATAGGAAAAACTTCTTAGCAAACTTTGTCATAAGGGTATCAACTTGGGTGCAAGAATTCAAAGAGTCGATGTTTAATTATTGAGTTACTTTCAGATTCCAGTGAAGGATCCCGCGTGATCCTGGCGGACTTTTGTTAACAAATAAACGTGAATTTCTCGGTCCAGGTAACATGGAGAATGAGTAAACATTGTTCATTTAAATATTATACCGAAATTATAACAATATATTATAACGTTGCGATGTCTAAATTCACGTCGCATTTAAAATAATTGATTTTAGTCTTAATGTTTTTTAGACAAAAGAGTTTAGAATTACAATATCGGCCTAAACAATTATCGCCTTATCTCTATCGGCCAGTGTTATTTGAGTATTATTTATACACTATTATAATATTCAGTGATATTTTGAAATGGTTTTTATTTTTATATTTTAATTTTAGCTAGGGTTTTGATCATTTTAAGTGTTTTTATCATTTTTATTAGTTTTTGTTGCCTTTTATATATAGCTTTATTTTTAATTCAATTGTGATATTTTTAGTACATCTACTTGCACTTATTTCAGTCAATTGCCAAGGCTACATTTCTAATTTTCATTTAAGTTTAAAGTTTAAAAAAAAAAAAAGTTTAAGTTAACATTACAACGCTGGTATCAGTAGAATTATAGTATCGGTGCATCCCCAGTGAAAACACGACCGGAGGACAGAACTGACCTCATGCACTCATCGCATGCTACCGTGATGAGAGCAGCTCTGAGCGGGAGTGACTGAAATCAAATGGGAAGCAAACGGGAGGTTCCTAGCAATACAGCGACTCAGCGAGCTCGGCAGATGCAGGACGCTGGCGGGGCAGCAGTGAGGAGGAGGGGTCAAAGTTCACCTTGCTCGCCACAGACGGGCTCCTCCTCCAGCTGTCCAACCGGAGGAGGCCACGGCAGCTCGGTCAGATCTTTCATATCTATGTCGGCGCAGAGTGAGTAATGCAGACAGCGAAAGACAGAGAGAGAATGGTGAGAAACAGAGAAAAGAGACACAATCCACCGATGTCAGTGCTTATCAGGCAGAAATGCAATGTGAGAGCTGACTCAACATCTAATTACCATCTCAATCCCATAAATCTCATTAACACCACATCTATACACACTCAGACAGGGGCCATTGCGACACATTTAAGATCGAGATACTCATTTCAGTCAGATTGGCTGCTTGCGAAATCCCATACTTTCACAGTGTGTGCCGAATTCCAAAAAGAACTTTGACTTTCAAATGGACTTTCGTTCCATTAAGACTAAACAGTAAAAGGTCTGGTCCATAATTCATCTTATTCTCATCTTATTTTTAATTAGTCTTTTTAATTAATTAGCTATTTAGCATAGGTTAAAAAATAAATTAAATATTTGCCCAAAAATTCCATATTGAAGCATCTGCATCGCAACTCGCATACTTACACGGGGCGTCTTGTAACGCATACAAGCACATCACACTCTCAAACAGGATTACAAGATGAAGAATAGGCCAAAGGGGAGGTGTGTGACATCTTTATAAACAGACCACCATCCGACACTTCCACCCCCCTTCATCGCGCCCTCTCGAAAAGAACACGACGGGGTGATGTTTGGAAAAAGAAACAGGCGGGCACATACGTCCCCCCGCTGACTGGTGAATTATTGAAGACAGAATGTCACAGACTCTTTCACCCCGTTCCCTGTGCATAATAGATGCCTGGCGCGGTACAATGGTCCCATCTGGAGAACCAGAATCAGAGTGTGGACCCGCTAATCCTCCTTCAAACCCACCTAACCCTGTAAATAATCCAATAATAATTCAGATGATTTCACAAATAATCCAATGTAATTCTTAATGAACCAACTAAAGCCAAACGTGACTATATGCATAGTAATATAAACTGAATAATGATCTTTTTTTTTTTTACCGATAAAACAAATTATCGTTATCAGCCCGATAAAAAAATATGCCCGATATTAAAGCCGCTAAATAATGTATCATTTCCTTCAGCTGAGACACTTCAGATGCACAATGTTCGCAATGAGGGTTTTGAATTGCGTAAAATATGAAGTGCAACTGCAAGTCTGTCATATAGGCCAGGGGTTTCCAAACTTTTCCATGACAAGGCCCCCCAAATACCACTAGGTTCTGGCCAAGGCCCCCTTTTGTAGGATGTGTTATTGAACCCATCGACAATACTACGGCAAATGTAGAAATAAATAAATAAAAATTTTCATTGAGTTTGACCTGCCAATAGAGATTTTAGCCGATTCCGATTTCATTTTTTTCTAACTACTTCACAGCATACACAAATATTTATTTTCTTTTTTTTTTTTTATAAAAAAAAAAGTGTGCTTTCATTTTAATTGAGCATGAGCTGTGCAGCAAAATCCCCGCTTTACTGCTGCTCACGGTGTGAATGCACTCATTGATTAACATGCACGCCGAAAAAATATGCGTTGCTCATGCGCCGATCTCCCTTGCGATCTGGAGCGACCATAATTCACGAGGTTTCCTACATGTGCATTCCGTGTGTACGTGTGATTCTGATGTTGCGCGATGTTAATCATGCGGCGCCCCAGTGCAATTTGAATGGCATAAAATCGGCATATGTCAGACTGACCGGCCGGTCGCAGATCACATGAAAATCGTTCCATTCCAGTCACCAGCCAATTAATCGGTGCATCTCTAAAAGATTAGCATTAAAAGTATAATGTTCAGATAGGCTATGTGACAAATTTTTATAATGCCATTTCATAACAATACTCATATAATAACAAATATTTTTACTTTTTTAAACTTTCCCGCTTTTTGCTTCTTCTTCCAACTTGCTGCGGCCCCCACTTTGAAAATGTGGCTGATATAGGCCTGATATAGGCTACATAAAATTATAATATAACATGATTAATGTGTGCTTGGGATATGGCTTTTGATGGTGAGACTTGTTTTTGTAACCAGGCTCTCAATTATATAAAAACTTGAATTTAGATTTATTGGCCAATATATCGCTTATCAGTTTTCATATATAAAGAATTATCGGTATCGCCCAAAATGTTCATATCGGTGCATCCCTAATAAATATTTATATATATATATATATATATATATATACACACAACTTTGAACTTTTCTGATCCCCTTCAAATGTTGACTACTAAGACAAGAACGGGTATTGTTCAAAATTCATGTTTAACTAATAAAAGGCTTTGATCCACTTCAATTGTTGACTACTGTATGTATACACTGCTTACACCTAATGGATCTATACAGACAGACTCCTCATTCTCTAGCTCTATAGACCTACAGGTGCCCAACATCTACTTTGGTTTGAGACCTCTCTGGCCCTTCCTTGTATGACTCTAATGCTCCACATTTACTGCCCCATCACTCCTGCGGTTCCAGCATGCCTGTCAGACCCAGTCAGGCTGACAAAGGGCAGCACATCAGTACCTGTTAGCCACGGTCCTGCAAAAAACCCACACCGAAGAGCTCCAGCCACTCGCCACAAAGGTCATCTGTGGGCTACAATACATCACGCTGGGACAGATGGCCACACGATTCGTACATCATTACTACTAAAGCACAAGGCAATAGAGAAATGAGTCTGTGGATAGAAATGTGCAGAGGCGGCATATTACTCTAAGTGTGAGAGCCCTTCTGGGATAATGAAAGCCTCATTTGAGCATCTCATAAAGAAACGATATAACATCACTGGAAATCTGTGATTAAGTCTCAATTTACACAACAGATGTTATTACTGAAGGTGCAAACAAACTCTTAATGCGCTTTATGCTTTGGTAGCATTTTATGTGCAATGTTAAAACTTTTGGTATCTGGATTCAATTAACATGTTGTGGCACCTAATATGCACAGATTTTACTGCTAATGGTGACAATTACGGATGGGGAATACAGCTAAATAAATCTCAACATTTTTCAGCCATTTTACAATCAATTTATATCACAATACAGTAAATATCTAGTTAAAAAACATCAAGGCATCCAAGAATACAAAAAAATATTTAAATTATGTCTGCATATTATATAGGTTATTTTATATATGCATATTTGATTTATTTGATGTGTGTGTGTGTGTATATATGTATATATATATATATATATATATATATATATATATTCACTTATTTCATTAACATCAATATCTACCTATATATATTACACACACATATGTGCAATATGTAGATCAATATTAATAATATGCTATATATATATATATATATATATATATATATATATATATATAAACATACATACATATACACACACACATATACCATTAACTGTGTTGATTAACATTTTACATCCTCAAAAATCATAATGATATTCAGAAATATTTTGTACATCACCCTGATCTAGTGATATATGAGTATTTTGAAAATTCTATTTACTGCACAGAGACCGTTATAATGGTCACAATGACAAATAAAGCTAATGTGCTATTTACCTCACTTATTGTTCACGTAATTACCGGAAAACAGTACTAAGAAAATCCCATTTCTCCCCTTTCATTACATTCAGTTCCACTGTCTGAGCTTTTTATCTTCTGTAAACCACTTACCGTCCCTCTTTCCTCTCTCACTTTCATTTTTCCTCCTAAGTGAGATGATATCCCCCCCTCCCCTACAAGCATTTCTCCTTCTCCTGCCTCACTGTATTTGCGCGAGAGCGAGTTACCAGGACATGCCTTTTCATTACTGTCACAAAGAGAAAAAGAGAGAGAAATAAATTGATATAGGAGCCATTCTCGCTTCCCTCGGGCTTGCTTACAGCGGCTTGACAGACCCGGGACAAGCGAGCCACCACACTCTCTCCATTTCACACACAAAAACCATGTCAGGACTTTCAGCCAGACCAAATCCTCCTCACAACTGATCCAGTTGCACTTCGGTTTGGGCCGAAGCCCTTCCAAAAGAAGTGGGAGAAGTTTTAAAGGGGACACATTCGAAAACAAGTCTATTATACATTTAAAGATTGCATGCACAATCCTTCATGATTCCTTTAACCCAAAAAGCAACTCAAGAATACACAAGCCAACAAACCATTAATGGACAAAATGCCAGACAGCGTTCACATCCTCTACTGGTGTGACTGGGTGATCTACAGTCGGTGGCGTGCTGTTGAATGCATCTGTGTGGTAGATTAGTGTGGTAATGAGTGCAGAGAGGCTTGAGGGACATGCCGGGCGGCCGTGTGGCTTAAGTGATTGTGGTAATTGAGTGGATAGTGACAGCTTTGCAATGGCCTAATTAAGACTCACTGGACTGAGGCCAAGATTTTACTGTCATCGTCACACTTTTTAACAACCGAACCGAGATGGAAAACGGAGCTGATATGCAAATAAAACAAAGCCATCTGTTGTGAAGGTATGTCAACACACAAGCAAAGGAGTTTGGGACATGTTTTATGCGACATTGCAGTCACATTTAGTGCAGTCACTCAATGTATCGCAAACAGCTGGGAAAATTGTCTTTTTTCCCTTAGGGCCACTTATGATAGATGCACATTTTTCTACTTTGCTTATAAGGGGCTGTTTGAACGACACCGTTTTCAATTAAAAACGGAAAACTTTATATGTGTCCTGGTTTTTCATTTACATGACAACGGCGTTTTGATGGCATGAAAACGCAAACTTTTGAAAACGGATTTCAAAGTGCAATTTATGTTTTAACTATAGCTTTATCGTCTCCATGTAAACTACAAAAATACGAATTGGTGAAAATGGTGACGTCATGCACATTACGTGTTCAGACTAGACACGTAGTGTTTCTATACAAAGTACCATCGCCAACTACTGACTTGGCATGAATACAGCGTTTTTAGTCGTTTTCGCAAATCTGTGTAAACAGGGATAATTTTGACAACGTTGTTGTCTGTACGCGAAAAATGTAAAAGAAAAAACGTTTCTGTTTGTAGTAAATTGTTGTCATGTAAACGTACCCTAAGACCATATGCTAATGGCCACTATTCTGACTGGCTAACCTTACCTTAGTAACAGTACCACTATCAAGTTGCTAAATACTCAACAGGTACTGTTGACTGAGATTGAGTTTTTGTACCTTAGCGAGCGGCTTTGACATCATACGCAGTAGCGTGCTCATTGAAACATAACCTCGTAAGTATTTTACAACACTCTTCATTGGCTACGACTCCTGGCAAGCAAACCGGCACGATTAGAACTAGGAGTAGAGATTTTAGAGCATGTTGCTAAGCTAATAACACAATACTCTTAGAAACTTAACACTTATTTTGGGTAAAACTATCTAGTCTGTTTTTAATTAAATAGTGGTGTTAAAATAAATAAAAATTAACTTTGTTTGATCAATATATGTTTTAGCATATTTTTACCCAACATTTCTCTTGACTCGTCATCGTGTTTTTGTCTGAACCTTTCTTGATAGGTGACTGCATAATTGAGTTTATCAGTTATATCAGCTACAGTATGGGGCGGGTTTACGCTCAACTGGGTTGAAGGAAACAATTGTGAATTTATTCCACTGAGCTCAGGGCGATGGATTCTGGCAATGCCTTATGAGAATACATTTGATGCTGCCTTAGAACTGGCCATAACACTTTGGCAAATAAAACACAATGAAATGAATGCGTCACCTTAAGTAGCTAAGCATCTAAATGGCTGATGGTTTTGAAAAGGCAAAATCACAGGGCAGTTCTAAAATTGAAATTGGCTGTATCCGTGCTAAAGATGCTTTAATGTGTCCTTCAGTCTCTCTGCCCCCCTCAGCTCATCCCGCTCTCAGTCCAGTTGTCTTTTTCACTCCCGCTCTCCCCTGAGTGTGATAATCAGCACTGCTGGAGGGGTAGATGGGGAAGGAGGTGGATCGAGATGCCCCTGAACCCCTGGGGTGGTTTATCAGCCCGAGTGTGTCAGCACTGCAGGAGGACAAACCTGTCAGAGCTGAAAGGGTGAGAGAGGGAGGGAGGTTGAAGAGAGCGGAGGTGTCAGTGTGTGACTGATTGCGGCCCTCCACTCGCAAGGCTAGCCCCCTCCTCACATCACCCCCGTCTCTGCACACAAATCTCTACACTCGCACGAAGAAACACACACACAAGTGTTTTCAGCATCACTATTCTGTGGTGGAGCAGTGTCACCCAAAAGTACAAATACCGGACAATTAGTTCTCGAAGCTCGGACGGACGGACGGATGGAGAGCATATACATACACAATATAAATGATATACTTCATTAGTATAACTTTTATTAAATCGCTTTAGTACATTGATTTACCAATTCATTTAATAGTATAATAAAGGTAAAATGATAGAAGTCAAAAAATTCAATTAAAGAGACCATTTTAGGGCCCATTTTGTCCCACACTACAACACAGACTAGTATTAAATTTATGACCATTACCTTTGATTATTTAGGGCTTCCTTAACACCGACTAGTCAGGGTCCTCCAGACCCACATCATTGAGATTTATTAGGGGGAGCTCACAAGAAATACTTTCTATTAGTTTATTAATTTCTTTCCTTTTTTATTTCTCTGCTACAAAAGCAGGCTGTCAGATCAGTAGTTACCACAGACCCCTTCCATTCGCTTTCTCTCTCTCAGCTAAAGATACAGAGTGCTTTTGTAACCCATTGCAGTTTGGATGTGGGTTAGTGCTGTGCTCACGCATTGCACTGCTGACCACTGCTTTTGCTATACTGAAGCTCAGACATGCTGAGAAAGGCCCTAATTAATGGGGAAAAGTGTGTATGTGTTTTGGAGGTGTGTGTGGTGAGCGAGGCGGGGGATGATTTATTCCAGTGTCACCTTGACCCCTGACGCTGAGATACAGCTCAATTAAACAGGATTGGCCCCACGGCACTGCTTTCATCTACTGCCCGTGAGTTCTGCAAAACACGCACACACACGGGGCCAGATTCACAAGATCCAATAACATCCATATGGAGCGCTTTTCGCTTCCCTCTGCCACCAATAACCAAAAATGGTAATGACCTCAACCAAAATAAAACAAAGAACAAAATGAAAAATCAATGCAATAACATTAAGAATTGATTCCTACAGGCTGGATTGGTTCTTATGTGGTTCCTAATTGCTGTTCTAGGCATCTGTTCCCAAAACACTTTAAATCATTATCCCGTGATCTATAAAACTGGCCTCAGATCGGTGGTAGAACATGAAAGAATTAACATGAAACAGCCAGTGCAAGCCGTTTGACTTCCATAACGTGACGCGTTTCCAAGTGTAATACAATATTCAACGATTTGATCGAACTGATTTTCCTTTGTGCCTTTTTCAGGCATAGGCAACAATGAAACATACTTTCCCACTGAATCCCTCGCCTAAATCCCACAATTATGTTGGATGAATCCATTGGATGCCACTGTGGAGATGAGCCACCCACAGAATTAATTAATTCTTTATTAATTTACTTTTTTACTTCATTTTAAATGTAAATCAAGTACATTATATTTATTTTCTATGGTTATTTTTAATAATTTATTCATTATTTTATTCATTCGAAAATGAATACAATTAATAATTAAATAGAGGGTAGAGACATGCTAGCCATATACTGTATTTAATACATTTTTCTTTTATGAATTTACTTAATTAAATTTAAAAACATCATTTTAAAATAAAAAAATCCTGTTGGAAAAATCCCCTGGACTTTATTTGTTCGTTTATTATTAATTTAATTCATTCATTCATTCAAAAAAATGTAAAAAATAAAATAAAAAAGGAAACAAATAATACAATTGAGGATCAATAAATAGGTGGCAACAAATTGAATGATAATTTTTAAAATAATTTTCACATTTACTTTAAACATTAAACTTTTACTTTTTTTTAAAATGTATGAATATGCACATTTTATTTAAAAATGTAAAATGCAATTTAAAAGATGATAAAGTAAATTAATAAAAAATAAAAACATAACTCACAATAGACGTAATAGTTTTAATGAGGAATTTTGATGACAACAAGCCTCTATAAAATCGAGCAAGGTAAGGTACCTGCAAAAGCTTTAGAGATATGTTCCTTCTTCCACTCCCACGGTTGGTCGTATTCATCGGCGGGCCTCTCGTCGTCCTGCGGTAGCCTGCTCTCCCTGCCCTCCTCGGGCAGATCCGGCTGCCCTGGGACGCGCTCCTCGTACGGGGTGTCGTAGAGTTGGACCTCCCCTCTCCCCCAAACTCCTGCTCCACCACCGGCTCTCCTCTGCAGCTCTGCAAAACCAAACAAACCTATTACAATCTCTCTTCCACATTGATCTTGCCCCATTCTGCAAATTTCCACTTAAGAAAAGTCAGTTCTGACCCCTTAAAACAAAAACAAACTGAGTTTGGTCACTTCACATGTCCATCAGTTTGTCTCTTCCTGTACAAGTGGGCAATCGTGGTCAGAATAAGCTGCAAAGTGGACCAGACTTTGAGTTGATGGTCCAAAGACTTGAGGGATTAACAGTTGGGTTTGCGAGCAGGCATCTTCTAGACTGAGTTTCATTGTGACGTTCATTAAAATGGTGCGAGACAGGGCGTACTGTTAAATCAAGACAGCAATAAATAGATATGTTCCCTGAGCTCCACAGCTGGGCTCCCTCGCCTGGGCCACATTAATTATGCAAATTTCTGGTGAAGAGTGGCGGGGTATGAATCTGAAGGAGAGACAAATTGTGTTTGCACAGCTTGCTGGTTTCATAAGGGAGGGCTTAACAAAGAGGGAAAGAGATGTACATGTGTGTGCGTTTGTAGATCGAGTCCAATTTCAAGGACTGGGGTCTCTCTCTCTCATTTCCATTATCATACCTCTCAAACGCCAAGAACCAAACAACAGGATGTCTGAATAACCTTCAAGGGCTTTTCAACAAAACATAACAGTAGGTTAAAAGCCTATCTGACATGAACTGCAGCTACAAAACGCTACGCCGACATGTGATGCTCTTAAGTTTTATATTTTGTTATCTCCAATTTTAAACAGTTTTAAACTGCTAAACTGTTGTCTTAAATCAGCAGAAGAACTTGAAGTTGGGAGGCACCAGTATTAAATTCTGGTCGATACCGATAAACTGATAACTACAACTAATTCTAAACTATTTTGTCTGAATAAATTAATAATAGAACACTAAAAAATTTTAAATGCTACAATTGAATTTTGGGATCAGGGTTATTTATGTTAGCTAAAACCATAAAAACAAACATTTATCACTTAAAATAAAATGAAACATTAATTCTAATAAAATAAAATATATTTAAAAAAAAAACATTTCAGTTAGTCGGCAAAGCAACATTTCTAATTTTTGAATATTTCTCATTTAAATTTAAAAACGATATATTTTTTTTTTAAAACAAATAAGACAAAAAACTAAATTACTAGAACTTTTCATATTAGCTATATTAATTAGCAATATAAAAACTTTTTATATTAATGATACTAATATAACACTGTTCAGCATCACAACATTATAACGTAAAGTATGAAAAAAAGAGAAATTCATTTTGAATCTTTGCTAAAGATTACATTTAACATTGTTATAAATATTTTTTACATATTTACTAAGTTAGTATTAGATGACAGAAAATGTAATCTAAATGTAGTATTATTTATGCTTTATTATAGTACTTAATATTTTCAATGAGATTGAATTTTTATATTTTCCATTTTTATTTTAGGCTTTAGTAATTTTATTATGATTTTAATAAAATATTTTTTAGATCAGTTTTAGTTAAAGTTATTTTATTTCAGTTAGTTGGCAAGGCAAGTTTTTCCATATAATATTATATATTATTTTATTTTATTTATTTTATTTCAAATAACTAAAACAAGGTTTAATAGTTTTAGTTAATGATAACAACTTACATGGACCCTAATAATCTGATTGTAATCGAACGACTAGCACAGTCGTAATAAAAAACAATGATCACAGGTAACCTTGTCATTCAGAAAGAATTGGTCAAATCCGATTAAAATTTCACTCAGATTGTAAGAGGTGGTTTAAACATTTTCTAAGTGTAAACACTTGATCGGATTGAAAACCGAAAAAGTACTGCGCATGTCCAATGACGTAGAGATGGCATAATGACGTATGACACACGGAACGAGCTGTTGTAGTTGTTCAAAGAAGAGTCAAAACTGACACGAGTTTCAATCTAAAATTTTCCTTCCACTCATCATCTGTGAAGTGGAGCAGGACAATGTCCCATCAGTCCTTGTATATTCTTGCAGTGCGCATGTCAAAAAACTATTCCGAATTCAAGGTTGTGGCATATAAATGCGCACATCAACCCGATCGCTTTCTTTAGCGTTCATATAAACACTACGTACGGATTCATCAATCGGAATGAATTCTGACAAAAGGTGCCCACGTAAACATAGCTACGTGCATGCACAATTAAATATCCATCATAAATTTAAAGAATCTCTAATATCGGCCAATAATAAATATGGTACCAATATATTGTGCATCCCTTGTTCATAATGGCTGATTTTTGTCAATTATGTCAAGCGTGAAATGGAACGGACTGCCTGTAAAAGAAACACTGACATGGATGTGCGCTTTAGAGGGAAAGAAAAAAGCAGGATTGAGAAGAAGCCAGAGTAAAAAGAGAAAGACAAACTTTAACCTTCACACATCCTGCTTCTATTGGGCTCCTTAACCGTCTCCATAGCGACAGAGAGGCCCTGGGGGACCGACCCTGAGGTGGAGGGAGTGAGGGAGCTATAGGAGTGTGTGTTGATGTTAAGTGTTTGTGACGTCTGAGCTAGATTCCCCATACCGGAGAACTGATGGAGAATGAGAGAAGAGATTAACCTGTAGAGAGGGATTGAAAATTAAATGAGGCTGCCTTGAAGGCAAGACCGATCTGAGGAGAAATTAAAGTGGATGCTGGGGTCTTACGACGAGAAAATAAGCCAAAATTTCCCTGAAAACCAGGGAATACATTTTTGCATTCCACTGCATTGCTTTTCCATTGTTTTGTTTTTTTATGTAGTGAGGTAAAAAGAAATAGCCTAATCATTCGTGTATCTGACTCATAGCATTTAATGTATTATCTCTGTTGTGATGTTAAATAAAGCATTTAAAACGGAAGAGTATTTCAACATCTCAGCACAGTAAAGACTTTCCTTTCATATAGCATATCACATAGCCTATGCGCACTTCAATAAGCCCAAAGAATGCAGGTTAATACATGCCAGGAGAAGTCAGGGTAAAAAGGGACACAAATCTGGCCGAGTCGATCGGTTTATGCTTGAGCCGTTTATGACTTCACTCTCAATAAAGGTGTGAAGATAAAAGTTCATCAAAAGTGAAAGCACAAACTGACCGAGCTTTGGGCATTTGTCGCTGCATTAACGGCGCATTTTCTCAGAGACGTTTACATAATTGTGTGTGTATTCGACCATTCATGCGCAACAAGACGAGAAAGAGAATTTAACATCAAGCATGTCCCGCTCTTTATATTCGCTTTCATGCATTTCATCACTCTTAAGTGTCAACAGTGCTACATATTTCCATATCGCAATATCTAGACATTTATACCGTGGTAATATCGTCATACCACCCAGCCCTGCTTCCAAACTTGGTTGGCAAGATTGTGATTCCTATTTCATTACAACAGCAGGCCATTTGCCAATTTAGCAGACGTTACAAACATTCCATGTCATTGGTATTTATGGAATATAACATGCATGTCCGACAGATTTTGATCACTGAATGGATCGTTTTGCATTTGAAGGCTCACAATCTGACTGTTCAGAGATCTGGGGCCTAATTTATAACCGTTGCGTACGCAAATCAGGCCCCGAAAGAGGCGTACGCCACTTCCGACGCATTGTGAAGTTGTGATTTATAAAAACAAACTTGACGGGAACATTTGCGCACATGCACGCATGTGTACGAACATTTTGGAGATTGAGCAGTTTGGCGACACCGATGGTGAGCTGGAATTAAATGGTTTTTTGGTCACTTTTAGACAAGAAAATTACACATACAGCAATACAAATATAATTTCACTCACCAAGCCTAAGCCTATCACTTGAGGCAAACATTCATCCCTTCTTAAATGTCCGCGCTAGCGAGCGCATTGGGCCGTTTAGTGAAGCTGACTGCTGTAGCATATAGCCTAGGCCTACTGTATATCTGATGGTAGATGAAGGAAAACCCTAAATCTTCATTATGAGTCCTAATCATAAATACAGTGAATGTTTATAATAACAGTTTAAACAAATAAAAGAATGATTTCAACTATGTTTTACATCTGATATAAACATTTAGATCAAATATGCCATTCCATTAATGGAGTTAAACACTTAAATTACATGAAATCATTACTGAGAAGTTTTTTTTATATACTAATAAATATAAATATTTGTAGTGGATGCAATGCTTCCAAACACTTTTCCTGTGGGATGCTGTTTTTTACTGTTTTAACTACAGAGAGGATTGCTTATCGTGATAATAGCAGATTGTCTGAGAAAATATTTTCGTGCAAATAAGGCACAATAAGGCCCATCTGTTTCCATTAAAAATATAAAGCAAATTAAAAATACTATTTGGCCAGTGGAAAAGATTGAGAAAAATATTATTTGAAATGTATTTTATACTTTTCATTTATTTAAAAAAAGGTACTGAATACGGAGACGGATGCATTATGGAGGATTGTGATTTTGAAGAAGTTATGGTAGAAAGAAACGGATGTTTGTGGCTACCTTTATGAGCCACAATATAGCGACGTTCCTGGCTGTTCGTCGTCATCATCTGGCAAGGTAAATATCGACGGAATTGCGGTTTTCACAAGCGCGGGTCTCTTCAATCCTAAGGGGTTGGGTTCGAAATCTTCTGGATTGAAATGTAGACTGCACACCGTCAGATGTTTTAGTGCTTCATTGGCTGTGTCCTCTCCGAACTTCGGGTTATTGATAGCCCGTAGCCACTTTTTGCACAAGTCCAAATCTTTGGGTAATCTATGAAAACTTACTCCGTGTATTTTCCCTGTGCTGGCTGAACATGCCGGTACTATGCAAGTGGCACACCATTTCGAAACAAAAACGAGGAGTAATTCAATAATTAGTTTGCAAAGTAACTCTTCACTAGAAATTGTGTGAAATGATTTCCAGGCGGTAGCGAGTAGTGGGAGTAGCCTGCGGAGCTGAGCATTGCAATGCACTATGGGGATTGTTGTCTACAATCCACAAGCACTAAAAAGTCTCTGCCTTTTATCGGCCAAGAAGGACACAAATTAGAAATTTATGCTACTCTTCTACTACATGCAGGTCCTTCTCAAAAAATTAGCATATTGTGATAGTTCATTATTTTCCATAATGTAATGATAAAAATTAAACTTTCATATATTTTAGATTCATTGCACACCAACTGAAATATTTCAGGTCTTTTATTGTTTTAATACTGATGATTTTGGCATACAGCTCACGAAAACCCCAAATTCCCGTCTCAAAAAATGTGCATATTTCATCCGACCAATAAAATAAGTGTTTTTAATAAAAAAAAAAAAATAAAAAAAAAAAGAGTCAACCTTCAAATAATTATGTTCAGTTATGCACTCAATACTTGGTCGGGAATCCTTTTGCAGAAATGACTGCTTCAATGCGGCGTGGCATGGAGGCAATCAGCCTGTGGCACTGCTGAGGTGTTCTGGAGGCCCAGGATGCTTCGAGAGCGGCCTTAAGCTCATCCAGAGTGTTGGGTCTTGCGTCTCTCAACTTTCTCTTCACAATATCCCACAGATACTCTATGGGGTTCAGGTCAGGAGAGTTGGCAGGCCAATTAAGCACAGTAATACCATGGTCAGTAAACCATTTACCAGTGGTTTTGGTCGTGCTTTAGTGCCAGGTCGTGCTGAAAAATGAAATCTTCATCTCCATAAAGCTTTTCAGCAGATGGAAGCATGAAGTGCTCCAAAATCTCCTGATAGCCAGCTGCATTGACCCTGCCCTTGATAAAACACAGTGGACCAACACCAGCAGCTGACATGGCACCCAGACCATCACTGACTGTGGGTACTTGACACTGGACTTCAGGCATTTTGGCATTTCCTTCTCCCTAGTCTTCCTCCAGACTCTGGCAACTTGATTTCCGAATGACATGTAACCACTGAGCAACAGTCCAGTGCTGCTTCTCTGTAGCCCAGGTCAGGCGCTTCTGCCGCTGTTTCTGGTTCAAAAGTGTCTTGACCCGGGGAATGCGGCACCTGTAGCCCATTTCCTGCACACGCCTGTGCACGGTGGCTCGGGATGTTTCTACTCCAGACTCAGTCCACTGCTTCCGTAGGTCTCCCAAGGTCTGGAATCGGTCCTTCTCCACAATCTTCCTCAGGGTCCGGTCACCTCTTCTCGTTGTGCAGCGTTTTTTGCCACACTTTTTCCTTCCCACAGACTTCCCACTGAGGTGCCTTGATACAGCACTCTGGGAACAGCCTATTTGTTCAGAAATTTCTTTCTGTCGCTTACCCTCTTGCTTGAGGGTGTCAATGATGGCCTTCTGGACAGCAGTCAGGTCGCAGTCTTACCCATGATTGCGGTTTTGAGTAATGAAACAGGCTGGGAGTTTTTAAAAGCCTCAGGAATCTTTTGCAGGTGTATAGAGTTAATTAGTTGATTCAGATGATTAGGTTAATAGCTCGTTTAGAGAACCTTTTCATGATATGCTAATTTATTGAGACAGGAATTTTGGGTTTTCATGAGCTGTATGCCAAAATCATCAGTATTAAAACAATAAAACACCTGAAATATTTCAGTTGTTGTGCAATGAATCTAAAATATGGAAGTAAAATAATGCCAAATGATTTTGAAACAAAAAGCCTGTTGAATAGCACTACTTGGAAAAAAAATATGCATTGCATTAACCCTGCTTGTATTTTAATGCATTGTATTTTTAGGGTTTGCATTTTTATGGGCTGAAATTTAGCATGGTTGAATATTTAAGCTGTGAATATTTAAATTCAAAACATTACAAACATTTTCATTAGTAAAATTTCAATAATCCCTATTCACCTTTCATATTTCACTTCCAAAATATTCAAACTGATTAAAAATACAACCTATAATCAACAGGTGGTTTTCGGTCCATTTTATTTCGCTTTGCAAATTCACTTCCACAAATTCAGTGGTTAAAATTCGACAGTAAATTCAACGTTGACGTCCAGGAACTGCAGGAAAAGCAGTAGATTACCGAGCATAATCTCCATCTGATGTTAGTCGACCTCACCAGCAGGGGGTGCAAGCGCGTGTTGTTGACGAAGACTGAGCAACAGTTAGAGCAAGCCATTCATTCATAAAAACTCATTTACAACAATTGAGCATGCATTAAGTTTTTTGTGATGATTATATGGGTCAGTATATATGCGGAAAAGATGATAAAGGCACAAAAGCTGTTTTTATATTTAATTCATTAACTTCATTGTTACTTTCCCTGTGTAGCCTTACATGTTATCAGCTTTTTCTACCATGAACGGGATTAAAATCGGTTTCCATAAATATCTCATCATAAGGATTCCCCTTCCATCAGGACAAAACGCTTAACGTTGCTTAATGGACTAATACAGTGATATAAAAGACCAAACTCGCAAACTTTATATGGGGGAAGTATGCCTGCCTTCATACATCTTAATATTCCTACATACATGATTAATCTGGGAAGGGTCATAGCACTTTCATATTGTTGTCCTATATTGTTAGTTTAACTGTAACGTAAGTCGCTTTGGATAGAAGCGTCTGCTAAATGACTAAATGTAAAATTGGCTTGACATTCGCACATTTAGGGACCGTCTCTAAAATAACATTGATAGTCCTATAGGCCTAAACGTTTCTAACTTCAATTTATTTGAATAAATTGCGCATTATGCCTGCAACCACCTACATGAACACTTTACAGTTGGTTTTATGACTGAAAGTCATTCTCTTCAAATGCTATTGAAGTTAGAAACGTGTATACCAATGTCGTATGTAACTTTAGATTCAGTCCCTAAATGTGCGAATGTCCAATGTCAAGCCAACTTATGCCAGTATCACTGAGAAACACTCAGCTTTAAACTTTGCGCGTTAAGTTCATATTCTGAGTCCTTCTGCTTGCCTGCGAGTTTGGTCTTTTATATCACTGTATTAGTCCATTAAGCTTCGTTTGGCGTTTTATATGTCCAGCAGGGGAATCCTGACTTATTGAGGGAAACCCTATTACTGCATGCAGCACAAACTAATACAATATAAGCTTGAGGCAACTAAACAACCAATAGATATGTCAAACTCAAATGTAACATTGGATCTGTATACATTCGCATCGGGGGAATAACATTATAATCTCGTTCACGGTAGAGATGCATGTAGGCTACACAAAAAAAGTAATCGTGAAGACACTGAATTTCACCACATAAAAGTTAATAATCACAGATACACTTACATTGTTGTAAATGAGTTTTTATGAATGAATGGCTTGCTCTAACTGTTGCTCTGGTCTTCGTCAACAACACGCGCTTGCACCCTCTGCTGGTGAGGTCGACTAACATCAGATGGAGATTATGCTCGGTAATCTACTGCTTTTCCTGCAGTTCCTGGACGTCAACGTTGAATTTACTGTCGAATTTTAACCACTGAATTTGTGGAAGTGAATTTGCAAAGCGAAATAAAATGGACCGAAAACCGCCTGTTGAATATTATAGGTTGTATTTTTAATCAGTTTGAATATTTTGGAAGTGAAATATGAAAGGTGAATAGGGATTATTGAAATTTTACTAATGAAAATGTGTTTGTAATGTTTTGAATTTAAAAATTCACAGCTTAAATATTCAACCATGCTAAATTTCAGCCCATAAAAATGCAAACCCTAAAAATACAATGCATTAAAATACAAGCAGGGTTAATGCAATGCATATTTTTTTCCAAGTAGTGCTATTCAACAGGCTTTTTGTTTCAAAAACATTTGGCATTATTTTACTTCCATACTAAAATATATGAAAGTTTAATTTTTACCATTACATTATGGAAAATAATGAACTATCACAATATGCTAATTTTTTGAGAAGGACCTGTATATGACCCACTTTCAATATATATTCATGTCTCCACTAGGGCTGTCACTTTACGTTCGAAAATCGATTGCACAATCGATTGGACCAACCAACACAAGTTTCGAAGACGAAAACAGGGAATCGATTTTAACAACCTTTTTTTTTTTTTTTTTTTTTTTACCAAAAATGTGTTTTAGGTGGACAGATCAATAGAGTACACAGAACATGTAGGATGTTGGAAAATAACAATGTCTTTTCTGTTAACCAAATGCTTTTTAATATTCGTATTACTTCAATGCACGTGAACAAGCGCGCCGTTATTTGTTGTGTAGTGACGTGTGTGTTCAAGTAAGCCAGAAATGCGCAGATTCTGCGCAATATGCTGTATTTAATATATCATGATGACTCACGAGTTGCATATTTGCGCTTAATCCGCGCAGATTTGGCTACACGAACTCCCCCAGAAAAGTGAGTAAGCAGAAACACGCCAAATTGGCTCGTGATTTGACAGGGTTTCCCGCCAAAGTTATTTTTTACCCGCGTTTGGCGGATTGGTGGGTGTTAATTTCAAACCCTGGATATTGCACTCCTGTTTTTCATTGTGCACGAAACCTCACGCCAATAATCATCAGAAATATTGCTGACTTGTGCGTCTCAAATGCACTCTTTACGTTCGTCCGAATGCCGGTTAGTTGTCTGTGGATTTGCCTATATTTGGTTTTGAAAATGGAAACGTCTTTAGACATGGAAAATCGATTTTACAATCGATTCAATGAACACTTATGTCTCAAAAATCGAACAGGATTTTTTCACAAAAGTGACAGCTCTAGTCTCCACCGGTGGAATTACCCTTTAAGGTATGACTGTGTCATTTACGTTAAGGAACCAAACAAAATGTGAAAGTTTCTTCAACTAGTGCTAACTTCGTTTTCTCAAATAAAAAAAATGCTATTACAAAAACCCAAAGGAAATTCCTGAGGGAACCCATGTCAAATTAGTCTTCCTATCCAACAAATTGACATCATGACTAAATAACTCTACACAGGTTTGTTATAATTATGATTTCTCTGGGAACTGCCACTACTACCATTGCATTGTGGGACTGCTTCAACTGCAAACAATATCTAAAATGCTGCCTTAAGACTTGGCCAGGTATCTTAGAAATCAGCAAAATGTTAGTGGCTACATTTTGGAACTGTCTTCACATTGGAAACTTGTCTTAAAATGTTGTCTAACTTATATCTCTCCAATCAGCAAGTGCAGGGGGCAAACAACAATTTGGAAGGAATAAAACAATGAAACGGCTTACATAAACACAGAACTGTAATCTGTGAGACTCCAGGAGAGAATTAGCAGTGAGTCACCATCTGACGGCACTGGCTGACTGACAGCGACTGAGGGACTCGCTGAGAAAGACACACTTATAACACTCATACTTCATTCTCTCCATGCGACTCAAAGGGCAAACCAGACTCCCCTGGGGCATGAGAACACAGACACCAAAATAGAAATGAGAAGAAGTTTGACTGACCAGTTATCACTTTCTGAGCCTCGTAGGGCTCCATGTAGCCGTTGTTCTCAGGAGTGATTGGCCCCTGGGCGGTTTCGGGACGCGGGTCCAAACGAACATCGAATGGGTCGGAGTAGTCGGTCTCTCCCATAACTGGAGCTGATGGAACCACCTGAAACAAGAACAGTTATGTGATGATCTTCACCCAGGAGAGGGAACACAAGAAATCCCTTTAATTCGGTGCAAAGTAATTGAAGATTATCTTAGTTTGCTGAGGGATGAATGAAGAATTATTTCTTATATAATTCTGCAGCCCCAGAAAAAAACAAAAACACTTCATTTACAGTCAAATAACAGTAGTGTAAAAAAAAAAAACAGGATGCTATTTGTTAGCACCAACATTTTTCACCCAACCAAAAAAAAAAATTCCCTAAAGTTTTGTGACGCAACAATGCGAACAGTGCCACGTAAATCAGTTTTTGTTTTAACCGACGCCTATAAGCATCTATCAAAAGTCGCTAAATACTAGCTAATTGTTTTTATGTAAACATATTTGGTCATGTGACAATTTCTGGACTAAGCTTTTTGCTGCTTAGTGCATTCTAGGGCTGTAAAATTAATCAAAAAAATAAAACAGAAATCGTGATATGGCTTAGTGCGATTATCAAAATGTCAAGAATATTGCTATTTAATTAAATGAATATATGCGCAGTATGTTTCAATTGAAGTGCAGCAACACGTTTATTTACACACAGAGTTTGTGTCACGGAAAACTTAAAATGTCTCAACCATCTTCCCACACTTGTAATTAGAAATGCTTATAAACTGCCTGTCGTCAATCAAAAGAGAAGCATCAAAAAGGCAAGCAAGCGATTTCCTAGAAACACTGTTGAGTGGATCGGACCATGCGGCACAACACATTTGAAGCCAATCAGCAGTAGGGGGCGTGTCCACTCATGATGGGGGAGGAGACAGAGTGAGGAAGAGGAAGATTTGAAGAAAGACTGTAGAGAAAGAGATGGTTGAGAGACATTACAAAATAGAAAAGGTCAGAGGAATAATCCCTGGAAAAAGCTTTAGGACCCACGTTAATTTGAGATAAGATTTCCAGTGCTGAAGAGACGCAAGTGGAAAGGCCTGAAAACGGATGCTGAGGTTGCAATGTTTCTGCTCCATACGCAAGTAATAATAGTTTTGTTATGGTTCACAGAAGCAAGATATGCTGTTGTTGTGATGTTAGCTATAGTAACAGAACAGTTGTGAGTGTCATTGTTTGTCTGAAGCTGCTGGCGACTAACAACAAAATCATGCTTGTATACAATCTTGTGTACTGTATGTTAATTAAATTGTTTTCCTTGTCGTTTGTCATATTAGTTTTATTTTTCACAAAACATTATTTTGCTTAGCTTCAGCTAAGATACAGAGACATCCACTCTTGCATTGTGTGTTTGTGCATTTTAGGGGCGGAGCAATGAAGCGATGGATGTGTTTGTTTGGGTTGATTTCAAATATCAACAGTGTTTCTCAGAAATCGCTTACTGTACCTTTAAAGGTCCCTTTAAGGAGTCATATTGATATATAATCACAAATATTTAGGTCAAATTGTTCAGCTCTACAAAACAAGCCCAGTAAACCTGTAACGTTTATTTATTTTTTTAAAAGAAGCAATATTTATACAGAATTTTTTTTCCACAAACAAAGCAGCCCATACTTTCAAAACATGTACATTCAGAAACAGCACCTCATAGAAGACACTGACACTGAAAACCAGCAGACTCGCAAAAATGTGCTACCTTCCCCTGTGAAGCAGAAGGAGGCTGAGGGGAAGTGTTGATGAGCATGTTAGGAGGTGCTTTTGTCTCCCAATCCAGGCTCGGAAGGAAGCCTTCAGTCAGTTGGCACTGGGTCAATTACAAAGATGGCCATATGGTCTCTCAAACAAGGACTTTAGCCAACGGCTTCATACCATTCAGGCTGCAAACTATGGCGTGCAACAATCCCCCGATTTCCCACCAGGCAAATCGCCCATTGTCTGGTTGATCTTTAACAAGAATCGGAGGACAGTAAATCTGAAATGTACATTAGGAACGCTATAAAAACTTAATTAGGATTACGGTGGAAATTAATGAAGGTTAACAGGGAATGATGCGAAACGATGCTTGCAAGACAATGCACTTAGGGGGTCGCCATAAAATTGGGATTTAAATCGATGGTGCGGCATTGGCAGGGTCGTTTCTCAAGACCAACCAATCAGCTCGCTCATCACTGGTACTGATTACAATCAATGAGACTCTACTGAAGGCTGCTGTCTGTCCGTGTGTGTCTATGTGTGTGTGTGTGTGTGTGTGTGTGTGTGTGTGTGTGTGCATATACCTCAACTGTCTGACAGTATTGGGTCTCTACTCAATGTCTGATCACAGGAAGAACCTTTCTGGCTCTTATGTGTATTCTCTATGGGACTGCCCCATCCCTACCAGCCTAACTAAACTATGTATTATTCAAGAGCTTCAGCTTTGGTGGATCAAGGGGTTTTGACACCTATGGTGCTCCGAGACACTAAATCTAATGCAGGGTTAACAGAGGGTTTACATGAAAGATTGTTTCACGCCGCAAATCACTTGTTTGACAGTTTGTTTTATGCATTTCATGACCTGGTGGCTTCAGGTATCACTAAAACCACTCAGATCTTCAACTACTCAACGTTTCGAAACACGATAAATTGTGTATTTTGAGTTTAAGTATAAATAATTTAATATACAAGTTAAAAAACATTTTCACATACACTGTAAAAATGTATTTTTAGTTGTAAATAAAACTAATTAATGGAGGACATTTTACATGAAAACACTATTTCAGTCTTTCTACTTCAAAATTTCACATATAATTTTGTCACTTGCCATTTGTTTATAATTATTTGTGAAATTTACTAGCAAAAATGATGATTGTCTTCAAAGTTGCTTAAACACACCCCATATCCCATTGGATGGTCAAACAGATAGCCCCACCTCCTGACACACACCATTGGTTAAGCCAATGTTTTTGTGCTGGGCTGGTTGGTTGTGTTTGAACTACAAACAAATATTATAAACTTCAACTTTAAATGAACATTCTACACATTATTCATGGCAAAATGTACTCCAAAATATTTGAAAACAGGAAATTTACATTGAGATGTTCATACTTCTACTAATCGTCCAATGCAGATAATCTCAATCCAAACAAAAATGAACTGATTACTAATGTTGATATTTATATCACTCACCGGATCTGTTGCTTCCTCTAAAGACACAGAGCTCAGGAGAATCTTGCTCCGTCCCAGGTCTTGCGAATCCACCTTTATGAGGCGATGTTTCGGAGAAACGACCTTGATATCCAGACTTGAGGATTTCAAAGGGGATCCGAAGCTCATGTGCGGCACTTCAGTTGACCCATTGTCATTTCTAGCCCTGTTCTCGAAGTCTTCATAAGGGTCTTCAAAGTCTAGGTTCTTCTGTGCACGATATGCCTTCAAAATCTCACTCTCTGTGTAGTCTGGTTTCGGCGGTTGCGGGGGAACACGTTTGCTCCCAAAACTTAAATAGTCCTTTAACCACTTTGCCATTCTAATCTGTTTGTGAATGTCCAACAGTGAAGGACACAAAGAGTAAGTGTCCAATGATGACCTATAATCTGAGGTCAATGAACTAGATTATGGAGAAAATTAGATGTGTATCCTGAAATTAAGATGAATACCTTTGGGAGAATACACTGAATTCATGTTTCAGTTCAAAGGTATGGCTGTGGTCCAAGGTCAATCCCTGGGAATACCGACCTGGAATTACAGGTGGTCCATGGACAGCAATGATCTTGAGATTCTCAACACCTCTGGAACAGCAGAAATACAAATTCAGGAATGAGATAAATGCATGCATGCAAAAAAAAAAAAGAATCAGATGCAAAAAAAGAAATGCAAAATATCCATATAAAGATTTTTTTTCATTATACATGTATGTATAGTCTTCTAAACAATAATAGGTCCTACTACAACAGACCTGTCAGATAGATAGATTTAAACTTTGGTAGATAATAAAACTGAATGGACGACGAGCATCTGCAACAAGCTGTTTAAGAACAAAAGCAAACAAACTGGTTTCGCACGTGCTTGTGATGCGCACAATAAACCATCTCAGTTCAACCACCAGAATAAATTATTTGACGAAACCCAAACATTGACATTCACTTTCGAGTAAAATAATGTAATTGAGCAACTCTCTATGATAACAGCTGAGAACTCTTGTAAACTAAACGTGAACGCGCGTCTGCGATGAACAGTCGCACTTATATTCAACGCTAAACATTTTACAGCTGACATGGTGAACACTTAATCCAATATATCACTGTATATGATTTTAGATCAAATTAAACGCCGCCGAAGAGACCAAGTTGTGATACTCACGTTGTTGATAGCGGTGTTAAATTATCGTGTAACTCCAGACGCGTTTCCCGCGTCCCGAATGTTACAATATTGCACGAGGACAACAACACACGCGGCAATAATGTGATGAAGAACGTGTTCGTTCCTGGAGAATATATGAGAAGAATACGAGAAGAACTGTAAAGCTTGTCTGGACGCGTCTGGTTGTAAGTGAGTGAGAGAGGGAGAGCAACTGAGCGAGAGAGCTGTGGCGTTTAAAGGGGAGGTCCTCACATCCAGAGGTGCTGTATTTTCCCTTTAGCCGATTATTATTGGAAGCTGTGTATGGCATAGATCTGAAAATCTGCTTTTTATAGGTGTTTGTGTTGTCACTGTTTAAGAGTGGATACTGTTAACGACAATCAATCAATCAATACATAAATAAACAAACCCCCACACTTTTTATTGCAGCGAATATTTCTCTGAATGGGTTTATTTTAAACAGACAGTTTTATTTGGTCACATACCTTAAAGTCTTGACTACAAAAAAACTCTTTACATTATTATTTCTCAAGGGATAAAAGATACGGCTTATGGAACACATTGTCACACTAAATGGGGTAAGTTGGCACAATATAACCCAACATTAAATAATGGTCAGTAATAGACTTATCAGCAAAATTATATATATAATGAAATTGATGTAATTGGACTTTTGGCTCATGTAACTTTACTGAGATATAGTTCACGGTGACTAGCCCCGGTCTCCCTGAAGCTGCAAATAATGTCAAAATCTATTGTCTACATCTGTTGATTTTTTTTTTTGATTAATAAGATAAATAAAAAAACTTTCAAGATGCAGACAGAGATAGATAGATAGATGGATGGATGGATGGACGGACGAACGGACGGACTTATGGTTAGATAGATAGATAGATAGATAGATAGATAGATAGATAGATAGATAGATAGATAGATAGATAGATAGATGGATGGATGGATGGACGGACGAACGGACGGACTTATGGTTAGATAGATAGATAGATAGATAGATAGATAGATAGATAGATAGATAGATAGATAGATGGATGGATGGATGGACGGACGAACGGACGGACTTATGGTTAGATAGATAGATAGATAGATAGATAGATAGATAGATAGATAGATAGATAGATAGATAGATAGATAGATAGATAGATAGATAGATAGATAGATAGATAGATAGATAGATAGACAGACAGATAGATTAATTAAAGGGACACACACCTCCTCAAAGCAGCTTTCACACCTGTGAACCTCTATGACAGGATCTTTCAGGCTCACCAAAGTGTTAATGGTGTTAAGGTGTGTGTAAAGTGATTTGCACACCAGAATCCTCTCAGTTACACATTTTGGACACTGAGCATGGAGGCAGAAAGACATCAAACTGAGGCCCAGCCGCCCAGGGCTAATCATTTACAACACAACAAATAACAAACGCACATCGGTGCTGCTAGCTTGAGGTTGCAGATGTCTTAATGTCATTCAGATGCAAATTGAATTCAAAGAAGAAGCAGATGACATTGTCAGCATATATACTTTCCATGCTGTTCAAATGTGAACCTGGAAGCCTCACTATATAAAGATGCTGTTTTTACGACAGCCATGATCTCACTCTCTCTGCCTCCCCACATGGAGCGAGGGATGAGGTCATAGCAGACGGCATCCACCACCCCCTCCATTACCAGCCAGTGTCGACACACATCTTCCCCTCACTTTTCTAAATTGCTCCTTTCAAACGGGGACATGTTAGAGAGAGGAAGGGCCTCCTGGGACAAAGAAAGCGCCAGTACAGAGAGGGAAATTGCCCTTTTTTAAAGAGAGACCGAAGGGAAAAGGAAAAAGGTTAATATATGGTTTGAATATTATACATGCATAGATTTGCATTTTTGCCTTAGGTATACCAGTAAATGTTCTTAAACTGTTTGTGGGATTTTATACATAGAAAAAAAAAACAATAATAATAAAAATTACCTTTACATACACAATATGTGCTGCTTTCTAATGGAATATAAGAAGTAATGTGAAACTAAAACGATATAATAAATCACAACATATTTTTAATTCATTTAATAATTATAAATATTGCTATTTTCATCTCCCTATGCTGTCCTAGTTTTTTTTCATTTCACATTATATAATGCCACATATAATTTATACTATAATTTATAATATAAAATATATTGTAGCCTACATACTATACACATATAAATGTCGTATTGTATTGCATCGTAAAAATGTTTGAAGAGCCAATATGAACATATTAATTTAGTATTTATCGCCCCCAAGTGGTGACTCATAACTATCGTCTCATCTGAATGTCCAAGTGCTCCTCAGCCATTTGGAAAACATTTTTAACACATACATACCGGTACATACCATGATACATACATACAGTGTGTTATAGCTACTTTTAAATTAACTATAATTAATAATATATAAATGAGTTGATAAATAAAACATAAGGCTCACGGGCTATAATAATCATATTTGCTTCAAATGGTATTCCCAGTGCAATATTTAAGAAACATAAGGTATAATGCATTCTAAGCACTGATTGGCTATTAGGATTTTAAACTTAAGACGATTGGCTTTTAAAATTTTTTTACATTTTATTTCATATAGCCAGCCTATATATACTTACATATGTTTCAAATTTGTCTTATGCTATTCTTATTAAATTCAGCGTCTTGTATCATAAAAGAGACGCGTATCGGTGAATCGCCCATGACACCTGAAGTTTGAAACGTGCGATGCGCGGAACTGTCAATCAAGACTCTACTGGCCGCCCCTCGTCGCTGGTTGGTTGGAATTCGTGCCCAGTCTGCCAAATCCAACAGGCGTGTATTCTGCAAATGACGTCAGGGCATCCCACCACAAGACAGATCTCATACTGCAGACCTTAGGAAAGTAAAAGAATAACATCAGACACTGAATGTAAGTCATTGTGCATTTATCTTGCTTTATTTACTGCCTACTCTATAAAGCTTCTCTGTTTATGTATATGCTTCCTGAGTCTTCTTCAAACATGTGGTTAGAGCAAGAGCGATAATTCAAAAAATAAATAATGATACAAAATAAACTACGACGCAAAGTTGCTATCGATTCAATGTGAGACTTACTTAACATATTACAGAAATTATATATAGACCTATATATTACTTTTTAGAAGCACGTGTGTGTAAAACAGTAGACTATTTTAATTTCCTTATAACATTTTTTGTTGTTTTGTTCATTACAGCTCATGAACTACTTTAGAACAAGATGAAAACCTTAAAAGCAAAGTTCAAGAAGACAGAGGTAAGAGCCTGTCACGTACTAAGTATGCAAGATTTCTTATGTTTGACTATTAATCCGAGCCATTATGTCTGCAAAACTGTTTTAGGCTATTATCTAAGCTGTTAAATCTCTTGAGTATCTTGGTGACTTGTTGTTGCTTTGTATCTGTAAATGTGTTTTACCATTAGAGGAGCAGGCCAGCCTGCAGACGGCACCTGTAACCAGAGACCTCTATAGTGTTCAATTATTGAAACACATTCATACACACTCACTCACAGACTGAGTATTTTACTGCAGTCTTCGTTGTTTTGAGTGTTCATTTAGGGTTAGAAGCTTTTATGGCTCTTCATCTTTAATATTCATAAAACATTATGTTATTGGATGTAATCCCACTGTGTGAAGACGAAATGTGTGTGTGTTTTCCCTCTGCTGAGGTGGTGTGTGTATCAGATTTGAACAAATAGATGACCCACTGTAGGGGAGAGAAAGTGAGCTACTGTTTTTCTTTTTGTTTTTAATATTATCCTTCATTCGAGCCCCATGTCTGGGTCAGATGTCCTCAGGGAAACTGTCTCTGCTGTTGGGGTCATAGAGTCAATGATGGAAGGATAATATATCACAGTGTGATAGAAAAGTTATATTTCTCTGGATGGTTGGCTCTTATTAAACACTTTTACTCAATAATAATAATAATAATAATATATGTATGTATTTATATATATATATTGCATTGACATATATATATATATATATATACAGTATATAAAGTATGAAAAAAATATGAAAAAATATATATGTATATTACAAACTTTTATGTTAGATGCGCTTAATCGATTTGACAGCACTAATATATATATATATATATATATATATATATATATATATATATATATATATACAGAACAAGATTTTCCATTATTCTCAATGGTTATTCTCAAAAGAGGTAATATAATGGAGTATATTTTAAGGAATTACATAAATGATTTAACATACTAAAACTAGTGCAGTTACTAACGTAAACTATTAATAATTTAATTTATACTGATATATATGTATATATGAATGTAAATATATACAGTGCTGGTCAGAATGCTGTGCACCCTTGGTAAATATGATCAAAGATGGCTGTAAAAAATAAATTGCATTGTTTATCCTATTGATATTTTATTAAAAAAATTAGCAAAACTCTAACCTTTCATTGAAGTAAAATAATTGAAAGTGGGGGCGAAATCACATGAAATACATGTTTATCTCCAAAACACGTTGGGAACAATTATTGGCACCCTTTTATTAAATACTTTTTGCAATCTCCTTTTGCCAAGAGAACAGCTCTAAGTCTTCTCCTATAATGCCTGATGAGTTTGGAGAACACCTGACAAGAGATCAGAGACCATTCCTCCAGAATCTCAGATACAGAATCTCTCCAGATCCTGCAGATTCATGTTGGATTCTTCTCTTCAGTTCACTTCTTCTATAGGGTTCAGGTCAGGGACTGGGATGGCCATTGCAGATGCTTGTTTTTGTGCTCAGTGACCCATTTGTGTTTTGATGTTTGTATTTGGATCACTGTCCTGTTGGAAGATGTTGGAATTTGGCCCGTTATAAAATTTCTAGCACAGGCTGTCAGGTTTTGATTTTTTTATCTGTTGGTTTTTGAATCATCGAACCCATGATGCCATGTGTCTGAACAAGATGTCCAGGACATCTGGCAGAAAATTAGGCCCACAGCATTAAAGATACAGCAGAGTATTTTATTTTACACATGGGGTAGACTAGTTGCCAAGGCAAGGCAGATTTAATTTTATGAATGAAAAATATTTTTTAGTAAACAATAACACTGAATGATAATACACATTTGTCACGCTGATGTGGAAGGAGAACCCAGGCGCAGACAAAGTACACTAAACACACGATTTATTGACAAAAACAAAACCCACGAGGGGGCAAAACAGGACTGGAGGAAGCACACCTTGACTTAGACAAGATGACAAATAAGACTCTGACTTGACAGGAAACAAACTCACAATTCTCATTAAACTGGAAACAGATGAAACACTCACAGAGATTAACACGCAATGTTTGATAATGTACCGACCCAGGACAGAAGACATGAGGAGATTAAATAGGGAACACTAATGACAAGTACAGGTGAAACTGACTAGACAATAATGACAAGACGGGGATAACAAGGGGGCGGGGTAACGTAACGAGACAACACAAGCACATGGCCCAAACAATTGGCCATGCGCTTGTACACAAAACATGGGTCTGTCATGATCCTGCCACAATACTAGGAAAAATCACGGACATGATGGCAGAATCATGACAGAACCCCCTCCTTAAGGAGCGGCTACCAGACGCTCCTCAAGGAGACATTAAACATGGGACAAGACTGACTGAGACATAGACATGAACCAACAAAACATGACAAATAACAACAAGGGCATACAAGAATACACAACGACAGGGTTAGGGTGAAACATCAGAAATAAACAAGGAAGGGGAGGTGGAGGAAACACAAAGTTCTTAGGGGGCAGTCCAGGGTTAATAGGTGTGCTGGGGTTCTTAGGACCACGGGATGAGGGCGGGGAGCGAGGAATCCGGGCAGGCTTGGAGGGGGACACACAAGGAGACTTGGGCGAAACAGTACGGGGTTTAGTGGAGACAGGGAAAACAGTCCGCGGTTGAACAGGGACAGGAGGTACAGTGGGCGACGGAGCGGGAATCACGACAGGGGAAGTTGAGGATGGCGAGACAAGACTCTTGACCGGGGAAACCACGGGAAAAGGAACAGGAGGACACATAACAGGGGGTGTAGCAGTCGGCTGTGGAGTGGGAGCCGAACTCTCTGAATCGGACTCGGCGCTCATGAAATCAGACTCGGGATCAGCACTCCGAAGCGGACTCGGAAACCAAGCTCCTCGAATCAGTCACGGAAACAGTGCTATCAGCGGTTGAATCTGGAACTACGCTCTCTGTAGTTGAGTCAGAAACAGCGCTCTCTGCCACTGATTCTGGAACTGTCCTCTCTGCAGCAGACTCAGGATCCGCCTTCTCAGCCACAGACTCGGGCATTGTGCCTCCTGCAGCAGGTCCAGGAACAGCGCTCACTGTAGCCGCAGCAGGTTGAGAACTCATAGCGGACACAGGGGGAGATAGGGACGGAGGACAGAGAGCCCTCTTCTTCCTCCTCTTTCTCCTTGGCCGCGGGGCAGAGGCCATTGCCGAACTAGTAGCTGGTAATGAAGAATCAACGGGGTCCTTCGCTGGAGCTGGGGAAACCACCACCGCCAAGGAAGACTCTGGAGAGGAGGAATCTGAAACTGACTCCCACGATAAATGTCTTTCTCGCTTACCGCGGAGGCTGATTGATCCGACAGGTGTCTCGGGAGTCGAGCTGGGACGAGTCTGGTTCCCCATTGTAGCCACAGCGAGGAAGCGACCCTCCGGGATCACGGGCAGACAAGCAGAGGGTGGAGAGCCCGAGGAAGAAGCCTGCGGATCCTCTCGGGAAAAAAGATCCCAGAGGCGGGCATAATCTCTCATGATCCGCTCACCCTGGGACGGGACTAGGCAATTGATCCGCTCTCCGTCGGTGGGCGCAGGCAACCAGCATCGCTCACGGAACTCCGATGGGAGCAGGGAAGGCATATTGTCTGCTGGGTTCTTTGGTGGTCGGTACATTCTGTCACGCTGATGTGGAAGGAGAACCCAGGCGCAGACAAAGTACACTAAACACACGATTTATTGACAAAAACAAAACCCACGAGGGGGCAAAACAGGACTGGAGGAAGCACACCTTGACTTAGACAAGATGACAAATAAGACTCTGACTTGACAGGAAACAAACAGCAAAACAAACTCACAATTCTCATTAAACTGGAAACAGATGAAACACTCACAGAGATTAACACGCAATGTTTGATAATGTACCGACCCAGGACAGAAGACATGAGGAGATTAAATAGGGAACACTAATGACAAGTACAGGTGAAACTGACTAGACAATAATGACAAGACGGGGATAACAAGGGGGCGGGGTAACGTAACGAGACAACACAAGCACATGGCCCAAACAATTGGCCATGCGCTTGTACACAAAACATGGGTCTGTCATGATCCTGCCACAATACTAGGAAAAATCACGGACATGATGGCAGAATCATGACAACATTATGATCATGTAAAGTAATGGTCCAATCAAATCTTGATGGTTAAAATCCTGGCCTACATTTTGTTTTATATTGACTATCATTTTTAACTGAAAATATGTCACATTATAGATGTAAAATGGCTTGTGAACACTGTTTTATATTGACTTTCATGCTGGAGACTTTTAACCAACTGGACCAGTTGCGAAAATGTCGCAAAATCGCAAAAAAATGGCTTCTCTTAAAGGGGAATTTCAGAGAAAAGCCTACGTCCTTCTAGAGAGCATTTAATTGGACAAAAATATAGCTACACCTTTGTGTGAAAAAGACGAGTCATCAATATTTATTAAGAGAAAGATGCATCAAGATGGCTGTTTTTGCTATTTTGGGAACTATTTAGGACACCGACTAAAAAACACAAAACTGTTATTCTACAGCATCACATCATCACAGGAAATGACTTACACTATGACTTACAAATGAAAGTGGTACACTAGTGTGCACTAGACTGTTTATTTGTATACCTCCATTTAGTCTGATTGCTGACTGCGTATTTCTCTCTCGTGTTTGCTGAGCTCTCACCCCCTGATGCTAATACAGTAGCTTTGGGACCAGAGAACGATTCACCTGAATGGTAAATTAGAAGGAGAGAGAAGTTTGACAGAATTGGGATGGAGAGTAAAAAAAAAAGAAGGACACCGGGATAGAGGGGTGTGTGCGTGCCAGGCAGTGACTGCAGTGTGTGTCGTATATATCTCCGCAGACAGCAGAACAGGACGGCATAGCAAGAGTTGCACTCGACAAAGCAGGACAGATTTCAGCAATTGGATATATAATCAGAACAGGCCTTCGTGGTGATATAAAGTCTTAACCTTAAGCTCTTTTGTGACTGCTTTGGCTGAATGTTCAGGTTCAGTTCATTTGAACTTTTTTTGTGGAAGTATTCAGGGTCAATGAGAGCACATAGTGTGGATGGCTCGTGGAAAGCAGCAGAGGTTTCATACGTCCTCTGAGCTCTATGGATCCTCATGTCGTCTTTAGCCCAATGAAACGCTTCTGCATGTGTTACGGTGTCATTACGGTACGTACAGCCATACACATGGAAACAGGAGACTGCATTGCAACAATATTTCTTAATCGTTTCATTTTTGTTTTTTAGTCAACATATCTGAACATCCTCAAAACAAGATAAATGTACTTGAGAAGCAAAAAAGATATTGTGTCCCTATGATTTATGAATATGTTCCCTTGTTTTTAGTTCGTGGCCATGTTGAAATATTTTGATTTTATGAAAATGAGGGAACAAAGTACAACATGGTCACAATTGAATAAAAACAGGAATAAATCTGCACATTGTGGTCGCGATGTAACTAGAATGAGTCGAATGAAATTGGTACAACATGATTACAATGCCCCCTTCTGATGATAGATTTGTTTTATTTCAATGAAATCAATGCACTATATTATAGTTTGATAATGTTATGGCATTCAACTGGACTACATTATATTTATCAAATAGTTATGATCAATTTATTACCAGTGAATCACTTATTGAGAGATCTCATAGACCTAAACAAAAAATGTCCAACTTAAACTGTGATAAATCTTAAATTCTTTGGAGCACAGACTTTAGTTTGGTCTCTTTTGAAAGAAGACACTTAGTAGATTATCTTGATATGAAAAAAGTTTTTGTTTTTTTAAAGTGAAACTAAAAATGTAGAAGTTAAAGAAGTTAATTATTGTGAAAAATACACAAAAATATTATTTTTAAATTATATATGAAATAGCCTATATATTTTGTTTGGGCGCAGTAATTTCCAAACCTTTCCTCTAGATGATATTTGTCTCCCATTCATTTCCAATGCAGTCATTTTTTGACCCAGAACCAGTCACAATTGTGACTATTTTTTCCAGGACCATTTAACCTTTTCAAATCATGATTTTTTTGTGTTCACACAGCAAGTGGCAAAATCTTCACCAAGTTTCGTACCATTTCGATGAAGTAAAAACAATAAACAATTTTAAGTTTGCTATTGTCTCCACGTTTAGGATGTATAGAATATATATATATATACACAATATATATGCACATATATTATATAAACAAATACGTTTCTGTTAGATGCGGTTAACAGTGATTAATCGATTTGACAGCACTTTTTTATACTTAAAACAATAGAATTTTTTGTTTGCCAGAGGGATAAAATAAAATTCAAGATATATTCTCTGAAAATGTCTTAATATTTAGAATTTATTAAAGTGAATTTATCTTTTTTCTTTACTATTTAAACAGTTAGACAATAGTTTCAGAATTTATACTTTTTATATAGTTTATGTTTGTAAAAGATTATGCTGTAGATTTGGGTCACAGATGGTATAGTCTTGTATAATTAAAATTGTAATGTTTTCAGTAAATTGGAGATGGTGTAAGCTTTTATACGGTTAAATGTGTTATTATAAATGATGTGTATTTGTGAGTTTGTGTCTCTGTGTTTGTAGAGTCAGGACTGGAGTAAGAGCGATGATAGATTGTTGCAGGCTGTTGAACAGAATGATCCGGAAAAAGTAGCCACGCTGCTGGTGAAGAAAGGTCTCTGCCCGTCCAAACTGGACACGGACGGCAAATCAGCGTGAGTGGACTATTGATTTCAACTCAGATGTTTAACCTATACTCTGGCCTCGCTTTAGTGACATTCTTATAAAAAAAGAAAAAACACACCACCAATCAAAAACATTGTTCACAGGTTCCATCTTTGTGCATCTCGAGGTCGGTTGGATTGTCTAGAGGTCATCCTCTCTCATGGGGTGGACATCAACGTAACAGACGGCACAGGTACGATTTACTCGACTAGTTTTACTAATGGAAGCATTGATAGATTTCAATGAGATGTGTTGGTTTCTCTCTGTAGGTTTTAATGCTCTCCATCTTGCTGCTAAGAATGGACAGTCAGATTGTCTAAAGAGATTTCTTCAGGTAGGAGTCTTGAACATAATCCCATAGCCCAAGAAAAATAGAGCTAATATTGATGTACAGTTGTAATGTTCGTCCTGTAGGAGAGGATGCCTGTCGACTCCACGGACAGTTTCGGGAGGACTTCCCTTCACCATGCTGGTAATAAAACGCTTCTAATATATTCAAACACATGAACATTATACAAAACGTTGTATTTGTGCGTAATACGTATCTGTCACTAATCATGACGTATTTGTTTCTGTGCAGCTGTAAGTGGTTGCTTGTCCTGCACTGAGATTCTGTGGGACTTTAAAGCCAACCTTGACGCTCAAGATGGAGTAAGTTCATTTGAACACTATGCGAAAAGATCATTTACTTTTGTATGTGAAGTGACATTTAAGATATACTTTTTTATAAGTGTATGCATCGACGTATCCACCAAATGTTGAGGACAGTAAGTGGGAAATGTAGTTCTAAAGGGTTGGATTTCCTGTTTTCTCTTAGGATGGGTCAACTCCATTGATCCTGGGGGCCCAGATGAGCAGAGTCGAGTTGTGTGCCTTTCTTTTGGAACGAGGAGCCAATCCTAATATACAGGATAGCCAGGGCAGGTTGGATATGCTTTAAACAGCTGGTATAAAATTTGAAGGATCTTTAAAATTTTATTTTATTTAGTTTTATTTTCAAAAAGGACAAAATACTGCATGGTTTCAATCAGTGTTGTTATTGTTAACTAAAACTTTAAAAAATATATATTTAAAAAAATTAGATGAATTGTTGCCCTGGTAGTTTAAATGTTGTTACCAGTTAAACATTTCAAAATAGAAATCTGAAATAAGAATCAATTAAAGCTAAATAGAAATAAAAATAATGATAAAAATAACAAAAGCACATAAGCTTAAACTAAAACGAAAACTTATTAATTATATAAAAATAAAGGCTAATTCAAACTATTAAATACTATAATAGTATATAAATAATACTAAAGTAATGCCGGTTTAAATCACAATGTAAGAATAACTCCTGATAACTTTTACTTCAGTGAAACTGAAAAGCCATCAGATGTGTATTTTTAATGTAGTAATTGTATTATTAATTTATCCCACAGACACAATTTACCAAAACGACAATACAGCAAAAAACATAATTATAATTAAAAATAAAAATGATAATAAACATAAAAATAATTAAATAAATTAAAATGTTTTTAGTTGTTGTTTTTAGTCCTTTCAAGTACTTTTATATTTCTCCGTCGGTTTTTAATTCGATTATGCTGTTCGCAATGCTTCATGGGATTGTAGTTCTTTCCTTGTACCTTTATATTTTTGTCCAATTTATTATTTATTTAATTTTCTGCTTCAAATCAATGTTTGTAATGTTATGATTCACCTCATAAGCTGGTTGGCTTAAAACACTTTAAAGGGATAGTTCACCCAGAAATAAAACGGTAACCAAACTGTTATTGGACCCCATTGACATCAATGGAAGTTGGTTACCAACATTCTTCAAAAATATCTTATCAGCAGAACTAAGAAATTCATACAGGTTTGGAACAACATGAGGGTGTGTAAATGATAACAGATTTTTCATTTCTGGGTGAACTATCCCTTTAATGAAGACTTTTTTAAAATCCCCATGGGAGAAATGAATGAAAAATATACTTAAAGAACCCGTGCACTAATGCACTCTATTGTCCTGTGTGGTATCATGTGTTTCGAGGCAGATCAGCGTTGATGTTGGCCTGCGAGAGTGACAGCATGGAGACTGTAGAGATGTTACTGAAGGGCGGAGCTAACCCACACCTAACCGACGCCCTGGGACATAACTCCGCCCACTACAGCATCACTGCCGGCAACCACAATATAACCCAGCTTCTGCTAAACGAAGGCGTGACCGCAGGTAACCACACACACATCTAGCCCTCACCTTTAATTCCTCAGAGAGAGGGGCCATCTGGAGCCTGGTGGTTCTTCTTCCCCTCGCCTCTGATGTTTGGCCCCATCTCCACTTGGATACGGTCGTAATCTGAGAGGAGAGACTAAAAAGCAGATGTTACGTTGGGCCAATGGATGAAAACATAGAGAAGTTTGCTAACTCGAGTTACAAAGGCTGATTGTAAACATATGTCGGACTGAGATGGAAATGGATCCCAGTGTTAATAAAGGGCCCCTTTGGTCGTACCACCTGACAGAGTGATAAATGTGCTGCCTGTATGCTTTCATGTTGCCTCTTTTTTACTGCAACAGTGAACATGTGGTGGAACGGGCAGAATATATATAGTAATGTGTTTGAACATGGTTTACAATGTGTTTTTGGAGTGGTGTGTGTAAGTCTCACCGCACTGCTGTCTGTTTCTTATTTCTGTCCTGTGCATTCCCAGCTGCTGAGGGTTCGAATGAGGAGGTAATTCTTAATAATGGCATTTTTCAAATAAAAAAAACTTCCTACACTTTATCACATGCATGCAAATAACTAAACCACAGAAAACCTTCAAGGACAGTCAGGGATGCATTATGCTGCTGTAAAATACAAATGTTTCACAAATATTGTTGTAATTCAACTTAGAGTAGGGTAACTGGATCTAAACTGCTTGATTTAAAGGTGAAGTGTGTAACTTTAGCGCCCCTTGTGGCTCCAGACTGAATTGCCAATTTCTTTCCTAAACTTCTGGTTTAAGATGCATTCACATTTATCATTGTTCTGCGAATTTTGTGGCCGAAATCCAGTCATTTTAATAGGAATCCATGCAATCTTGAATTCTGTTTGAGGGCAAATGACTTTTCCCACACATATTTCGCAATGGTTTTAAGTTGGTCAAGTGAATTCATGAATGACTTAGTGTGTGCTGTGCTTTATACATCACTATACTATTGACAATGGACTTTTTTGCTGGCAAAATTTTGCGAATGAGACCACACCTGATATAGTTGTCTCAGAATGTTGGGAAAAAGTATTTAAACCAATTTTCACTTTACCATCACAAAATAATGCATTTCACCTTTAAGAACTAATTGATGTTGTGAAGACAGAAGTTTGTTACAATTCTGACTAACACTGCTGCTACTTGCTTTGCTTTCTAACCTGTGCATCCTGAAACCCCGCCCACACCAGCAGGCTCCTCCTACTCCCAATCCCCCATCTAGCGGAACCACACCCCGCAAGAGGAAAGCCCCTCCTCCTCCTAAATCTCCTGCTCAGGTACAACATGGGGTTCATGGATCCCGTGAAACATTGCTAAAAAAAGGAAAGCTTTTTTTCATTTGTCTTAAAGGGATAGTTCACCCAAAAAGTCTGTCATCATTTACTCACCCTGTCTTTTCTTCTTCTGTGGAACATAAAATTAGATGTTTTAATAAATGTTGACACTACTATATTCCAACAATGAAGGGACTCTGAAGCTTGAAAAGGACAAATAAACACCATAATAGCATGGACTTTTCATTTTGCGTGAACTATTCCTTTAAATGCATGACAGTGGGTTTCATTAGTTAATAATTTCATGGATTATTCGTATTTATGCGCACAGGAGAACTTCTCGCAAACAAAATGTCTGACTTCATAACCCGTTTGTACGCAGTTGAATTTGTTCTTAACCTCATTCTAATGTTAATGAATTTGGAATATTCTAAATAAGCGCATGCCCAAGGTTAGTGATTTGCATAAAATAAGCCTAGACCATCTCCATATAAGGGCTTTCTCGACAATTTGAAAGTTATTGATGACCATGATTTTTTTTGTGTGAAAACATTCGTACATAGATTTCACGCACAAATTTGTGCATATGCTGGGTTCAATGAAACCTGTTTTATTTTTTGGTATTTTTTCAAATTCTTTTTTTTGTTTGTTTTGTTTTTTCTCTGGTTTAATGGTTAAATTTAAAAAAACTGTAAATTCCATTTTATGACTATTCTGCGATTCAGTCTGCATTTTCTGCATTACTGAAATCATAGGGCCCTAGTTTCATACACATGGCACCCATTGTTTTCACTTACATATGCATGGCTTATGCATAATAATTTTGCAGGGCCCGCCCCCTTCCTCAGACGCCTCAAGTATGCCACCTCCCCCTGACCCCACACAATCACCTGAATCCCAGAGCCCTTCTCCACCTTCTCCCGCCCCCAGGACCCAACGTCCCCCATCCGAGAACCTTGTGAGTGGCAACAAATGTCAAAACTTTTAAAAGCTTTTAATGAATTGTAGCCCTGATTGTTCCAACATAACCCATAGTCAGCAGTTACAGTACATTATAATCAGTGTTGGGGGTAACGCATTACAAGATATGCGAGTTACGTAATCAGATTACTTTATTCAAGTAACGAGTAAAGTAACGCATTACTTTTACAACAATAAAGTTACTTTTCAAATAATTAGCGCAAGTTACTTTGTTCTCTCTTATTGACTGACAGCTCTCCTGTCCCCATGTTGAGAGGAATTGAGAGTAAGTGCAGAGGCGTTTTGTGCAAACATGATGGTTACTGTCTCACTTGCACAAAAACAGATTAAGTATTCCTCAAAATGAATAAAAACAGTGAAATGCAAACTCTGAATATTAGACAAACCCAGGCCGTAATAATTAAATATGTTAAATTACACAAATATATTTTATGTATTTAATCTCACTTTATTCTTATTATCCAAGGCCTTTGCTGCTGACTCGAGTTTACATCTCGCAAGACTGAGACTTATTCTGACGTTATAACACGCAATTGCGAGACTATATCATGCATTCCTGACTTTATATCACGCAATTTTGAGAAATAAAGTCAGAATTGCGCGATGTAAACTTGTGAGATTGTGAAGATAAAAAAATTGTGAGATTAAAAGTCGAAAGATAAAAATTATCTATAGCTTTTAAAAGTAACTTTACCCAAAACAGATTATAATAATGTACACATTTCGTAATTTGGAATAATCACTTACGCCGTTTTCCATGTGACTATGTTGCATTGTGTGTTTGTGTGTCAGACGGAGGATGAGGAGGTCTTTGAAGAGATCCGTAAGCTCAGACTGGAGAGAGGTCGCCTACTGCAGAAAATTAAAGTTCTGGAGCAGCAGCAGAGTAGCGCCACCACTGCCCTGGAGGAGGTACTGCACTTCTTTAACTATAATACACTTATTAGCACTGACAGGGAACAAAATGAGATTTGAAACTTGTAAAGTCACATTTCAGTTAAGGATATGCTTTACCTTCAGAAAATTCTGATTATCAGGAGTCCTCGCCAATAAATCAAAACATATGATTTTTGCAACCTAGATTTGAATGATTTTGTTGAATAACAATTGTTTTTCAGCTAAACTCTCTGAGAGAGCGTCTGAGCCAGGCTGAGGCAGAGCGTGACCGGCTGCTGGCCGAGCTGGAAGAGTTGAGAGCGGCTCGGGTGAGCGGCGTGACCTGTGACTCGGAAGACGCAGAGGACTCAGATGACATGATGGACTTCCCTGGTCAGCCAAGAACATTTCCTTACACATCAAGATCAATGAACATCAGTTTGGTTGGAAAGACTCTGATAAGTGGACATTATTTGGACATTTTTATATGTATGTCATCAGGAGCAGAGAAGTTGCTGTCTAGGCAATCACGAGGACTAGATGCTGATTCGCCAGCGGACCGGGACGAGGGCGCCTCTCAGGGGAATCCTGCCATGGTGGAGCAGCTTCGCAGAAAAGTCGAGGAACTGACCTCCCAGAATGTCGACCTGGTTCTCAAAGTGCAGGTGGAGCCTCTTTCTTTTAAACACTCGCATGCAGACAAAGCATTAAAATCACAGGCATGCACACACATACACACATAGGACGCTGACCTCATTGTCTGTGTTTAGATGTTTTTAGCAGCTTTTTAATATACATACTGCATCTGACCTGCTTCTTAAAGCACCACTTAACCTGATGCTGGATATGTAGCTCATATTAACTTTGAATCAGCGTATTTTAACATATTGTTTACAGTATATAATGTGATGAATTGCATATTATAGTAATATACCTAGACTTTTTACTTTTTGTATTATTCTCAATGGTGATTCTCAATGTTATTTTTTTACGTTGAAAAACATATATATAAATGCTTAAATACATCATTATTTTATAGCATTACACTAATGAAAATGTGATTTTTTTTTTGCATTAAAGTATAAGTGGGAAATGTGCTAAACTGTAACATAAAAAGGCCACGATGCAAAAAAATAAAATCTAAAATGTGCCTTATTTTCATAAGAATAAAGCAAATTGTTTTTAGACAGATTTTTTGATATTCAGATCAAACCAAATAGAGATGGCGTTACATGTTGACACATACCTCCCAATTTTAATCACATGTTTCATGGTCTAAAGATACAGAGAGTTTATTTAGTATAAAGCTAAAACACAGCTGACATTATAATAGCACTAATCAGATCAGTGTGGTACTGTAGCATATTCCGGTAAAAATAGCATTGCATGTAATGCTAAGCGCTAATATGGCATTCCACTTACAAAGCCCTTGTGGGAAATGTTTGGGGAACGTGCAACACGCTCATATTTTCTCATGCAAATGAGCTCAGTTGAAATCATTTGTAGCTAATTGAATACTTATAACTGCATGTTTTACATAAATCAATGTTTGCAAGAGTTCTCAAAAACTGGGTTGTATGTCACTGAAGTCCAGGGTTAAACAAACAGATCAAAGAACACTATGAGGGTAATGGCTGAGGCAAACATATGGCAACTACATGTGCTGTCTTTAAAGAGAAATCTATAAAACATTTCCATTGCAGATGCTGGAGATGTTTGAGAAGGATGACACGGATATCCAGAGCTCGGGTCCAGATTTTGTTTCCACGGCTCAGTATGAATCTCTGAGGAAAGAGTTTGAGGAACTACAGGAGAAATATTCCAGAACCCAGGCTTCAACTGAAGCCTCAAGCATTGCAGAGGATCCTGGGTAATGTAGTTAAAAGGAAATCAGACTTTTTCTTGATATGATTCAGATTATTTCTGATTCAGCTAATTGATTCACCAATAGCCGATACTGTATGTGTCGCCAATACATCTATTCCATGTGTTCATTTTCACTCGGGAGATGTAATTTTTAGTGGAATTCTCATTTGCAATGTCATTAATATGTTCCTTGTTTTTTACTGGATGTTATCCACCTTATTTTTGTAACTTGTAACTTATTTTACCTGTCCAAGAACTGTTGCTTGGTACTGCAAACTGGTATTTGTTATTATATGATTTTAAATGCATTATCAAAATCATAAACAAATATATCATAAACACACTGGTTTGTAGTGCAATTAGTTTTACAGTTTACTGCACTTTGTTATTATTCTAGTTATTTCCCTATGACAAACAAAACTAATTTAAAAACAAAATTGCTGAATTTAAGTGATCGCTTATTTTACACAATATTTACTCAAAATTAACCAAACATATATATATATATATATTTGTAAAGAGAAGATTAACTATTGAAAAGGATGTTGTTGGTAGATATTGGAACTTGCACTAAACTAATATCCACCACTCATGCACTCATGAATCCTGTCAAGTAATTGAAATGTTTGCTTTTCTTCTCAGATCTGAAGAGAAAGAGGAGAAACATCAAAACGCAATAAAGGAACAGCTGGCCCAAGCCCAGGCAGAGTTAGAGGAACTCAAAGAACAGATGCTTCTAGGGGTCTACTCCGTGGAGGACACAGGAGCGAAGCCTGAACGGGGCTCAGAGGCCCCCGAGAAAGGGGCAAATTTGGAGACCCAGCAACTGAAAGCGAGGGTGCAGGAGCTGGAGGCGGAGCTATCCAGAAAAAGGAAAGATGGGGAGAGGCTTAGTGAAGGTGACAATGACACCATCCAACAGCTGAAAGAGAGGGTAAAGGAACTTGAGGCAGATCTGCAGGATAAAAGGAAAGGGAAAGAGGGAGAAGAGGAGAACGAGACAGTTGTGAGCCTCAAAAAGCAAGTGGAAGAGTTGGAAAAAGCCCTGGAGCAAAGCAAAATGGCTGGGCATAAGGAGGACGAGGGAGCGCCGGTGAACGGGTTGCAGACACGGGTGGAAGAACTTGAGAGGGAGTTGAAGGATAGCGTCCCTCGAGTTCGGTTTGAGGAGGTTCAGGTCACTTTGGGTCTTCAGCTTAACCAGATAGCTCAAGAACGAGCCGACGTGGCTACACGACTCAACCAGGCCTTGCTGGAGCTGGAAAGGCTCCGCCCCCCTTCCCACATAGACGTAAATGAAGACGACGAGGACCCGTCTGAAAGCTCAGAGATTTCCATTGCATCTGGTGAGTGCACCTGTTGTCCCTCTGAGACTCTCGGAAATAACCATTTGATTCCAGCCTTTAAATATAACTAATTTTCGACCAATCAGAGCACTCCCTGCATCTGTCGCCAGGGGGACGGAGCTTGGAGGCGATACAGGAGGAGCTGGAAGTTGCGAGGCAAGAGGCAGCACAAGCTCTGGACAGCCTGTGTGCCGAGAGAGAGAGCCGGGCTCATGATGTACTACAACTGAGAGATGCAATACCACTTGTGAAACACCAGGAGGCGCTGTCCGCAGTAGCCCAGCAGTTAGCTCAAACTGAGAAAGAGCTGCAAGCAGAGAGGGCGCTGCGTGAGCATGCTCAAACCGAGCTCGCCAGGCTGCAATCCGAGCTGCAGGGGCTGCAAAAAGACTCTGTTAGTAAGGAAGAACATGATAAAGTCAAGGTGAGTTGACACAAGATGCTATATTCCATTTGCAAATAAGTTGTTCTTTGGAAATCGGCTCTTTTTAATTATGCACTTCAAATGATTCACAAAAGAATTGATTTGCTTATGTAAAGTAGATTTCTCAAAGCTATGGTGAAATGAAAGCTAAATGAAAATGGCTATCCCTGAATCCAAATATACCTACTTCCTTAGTGAATTGTAGTCAAAAAACATAATATGAAAAGAGTAGTACTGTTCAAATTCATAAAACAGTAGGTGAAAGTACCTACTTCTGGCGAATCTGATGAACAGTTTCTTTCCCATGAGGCCACCGGAGAGGAGTTGTGATTGTCAGTGAAATGCAGTATATAGTATGTATACTGTGAATAGTATTTGAATTTCCTGAATGCACAGAATACCAGAATGACTTGCTGCATTTGCCAAAATGTGAAGTGTTCATCAGAGCACACTAGACAGAATACTTACCAAAATTCACTCAATTCCAGTGTGGTAAATTACCAGGAAGTAAATGCTGCCATGATTTTTTTTTTTTTTTACTTTGACTGGAATGCACAGTTTTAATGATTAAGAATAAATTTTAAAGTCCCCTTGAAATCAAAATTTAAGTTTTGTAGCTTTAAGTATGAATATGTTAGCCTTAAGGTTATGAATAAGCTGGTGTGTTCCAAAACAATGACAAAATTCGTATTTAGGAGATATAAGCATTCAAATCTACAGTCTCTCACTTGCAATCATGGATTTTTATGACATCACCACAGACTTCAGCTTCTCATCACATCTTCTGTCCAATCAAATGCTCTCTAGAATCTAAAATGTCCCGCGACTCCCGACCCCTATGCTAAAAATACCTCCTGGCCAAAGCAACTGGTGACACGTCACGGAGCAATGTGGGCTGATGTGTGTTCGGTTGCTCAAACGCTCGAGTTTTATTCCGTTTTCCAATTGTACGTTGGTTAAGAATGAAATGGCTAAAATGTATTCACTTTTCTACTATTGAATCCAAAGTATCATCAGCGCTCGGTTTCGCTTCCATGATGCTGTCAAGTACGACTTGCAGTCTGTGAGGTAAACTAAACGCTATTGGCTATTTGAATAGGCTTAGCCATTCAATATGTCCCGCCATAGCTTCCTGTTTCAGTGGAAATTACTTCAACGCATCATACAAAGCTGCACTTCAGTGAGCCTTTAATGGCACTCATAATGAGGACATGTGGCAGAAACACATACAATTTATGAAATAAATACAGTTTTAGTATTCAGTAAGTAATAAACTAGCATTCTTAAATCTTAAAAACAGAGGTTCTTTATTGGCAATGTGGTTCCATGAAGACATACTGCACAAAAGGTTCTTTACTGTGGAAAAAGGTTCTTTAGATTATTAAAATGTTCTTCACACTTAAGAAAGAAGTATGAAAGGCATCTATGGCATCACAGCGAAAAGCCTCTTTTGGGACATTTATTTTTAAGAGTATACTATGGTATACTAAGCTTGATTCTTCCTCACTTCAGGCAGAGCTAGAGCTCTCTCTAGAGGAGAGTCGGCAGAGTGCGACAGCAGCGCAGGATTCTCTGAGTGAGAGAGAGACCGAAATGAAAGAGCTGCGATCACAGAAAGCTTCAGAACAGGGACTGGTGTCCAAAGAAGACCACGAGGCCCAGAGACTCTCCCTACAGGCTGAGATCAACACACTGACAGCCCAGTTAGCTGATCTAGCACGCAAGCATGAGAAGACCTGCACTGAGGTATGTATGTGTTTGTTGTCCTTGATGTTGTTTATGACAGTTTCCTCTCCACCTATTTAAAAAGTGTCCCTCCGCAGGTGTTCCAGGTGCAGCGGGACGCTTTATTTAATAAGAGCGAGCGTCAGGTGGCTGAATCTCAGCTGGAGACGGTTAAAAAGCAGCTGGCGGATCTTCAGGCTGAGTCCACCCACATCCAACAGCTGCATCAGGACATTCAGCAATCGCAGGGGCTCGTCAAAGAGAAAGACCGCAAGGTGTGAGGGAGGAAGAGTCTCCATAAGGGAACTGAGTTTTAACGATAATTTATATTCCATTAAAGACAGACCTACTGTCAGCCACAAGATTAATCGATGGTATATGCTTTCGTTGAAGCCATCAGCCCACATTATTTCAACACTTTTTTAAATAATCCTGTTCAACAGTAGTAGTTCAACAGTCTTTCCTGGTGAAAGACTATTTCCCATGATTCTGCAAAAAAAAAAAAAAAACACCAATCAGGTAAGCAAATTGCACCAAAAGACCAGACAACGGCACAAAAATAATACGTTAATATTGAGTAACTTACATTTTAGACACAATAATGTCATTGTCTGTTTTTGCTCTGCCAATGAAAATAGAGCAACACACACACAATGTGTTTTATGGGGACTTTCCATAGACATAATGATTTTTATACTGTATATTCTATCCTCTAACCTAAACCTACCCATTACAGAAAACTTTTTGCATTCTTATATTTTCAAAAAACATAATTTAGTCTGATTTATAAGCTGTTTTCCTCATGGGAACCAAAACATGTCCTCATAACAGGGTTTACCTGGACCACACACACACACACACACACACACACACACACACACACACACACACACACACAGAGCAGTGGTGGTGGCACTGAATAAATCATTGGTATTGAACGAATCGTTTAAGTAAATGATTCAATGACTCACTTATAGAGAGTTTCATTCCTGAATTAATTAGTGTGTTTGAATGAATAAATTCAGCAAATAAGTCACAAAAGAAGTTTTTGAACTAATAGGTTTGTGTAATATTAATTGCCTATATAGCCTTTTTTGCCCTTATAAGCCTGTTCACACAAAGAACAACAACTATAACTAAACAGTTATAATAATCATTTTTATTCAATGAGAATAGATCCACACCAAACTATTACGATTACGCTGCCGAGGAACGATATTTTTGGAATCACTTTTAGAGCGCTTTTCCAGCCAATGAACGATAAAAACATTGAAAGCCAATCAGAATCAACCAGACTTTAAAGAGCTTGAACATTTAAAGCAGCAGACAACATAACTGCGTATAATAAACAGAACGGTATCGTGGGTTAGTATGGAAGCTAAAATGGTCATCGTTCTTATGCAGAAAGATTCAAATTTGAGGGCAGTTACTGACTCTTGTATAAAAAAAAATCAAATCAAATCCATGTTACGTAAAACATAACGTAATGTAAAACATTTATATTTTTGTACCTTTATCTAACATTCAGTGACATATTTTTCTAAACCGGATTCAGATGCACAATGCATGCATGTTTGTCCAGATGCAAAAACCCATTATATGGAGATTTTATTCTTTCTTTTTCCTCTTTCTTAGATCACAGAGTTGTCTAAGGAGGTGTTTCGTCTGAAAGAGGCTCTGGGGGCTTTGAGTCCCCCACTGGGACGTTCCCAATCTCCACCATCCTCAGGGACACCTGGACAACAGCTGGCACTGCAGAACCGTGTGACCACACTTACACAGCAACTCCAGGTACTGTAAGCATAACGTGATCCTCCCTTTATCAGTTTTGAGTTTTCTTCCAGGAACGAACACATAACAATATTCAATATTAGATCTAGAGTATGATTACGACAATGAGTAGGTCCTGACACGTTTTGTCTAGCTCCAATTGAGTTTACAATGTCTTTAAAAGCAAATCCCACTGTATCTTTTTCATTATCTATGTGTATATTAAAATCACCAACAATTAGTACTTTATCCGCAGCCAATACTAATTCTGATAGAAAGTCTGCAAATTCTGAGATAAAATCTTTATGGTGCCCTGGTGGCCTGTATTGAGCAGAATTCTCAAACGTGATTTATCGTTTACACTATATATTTTACATTAAGCACCAACACTTCAAAAGAAGTATATTTTAAACTAGATTTCTTAGTGGTTTTGAAAATATTACTATAAATTACAGCAACTCTTCCCCCTTTGCGTTTACGACGAGGTTCATGTTTATGACAGTAATCTTGTGGGGTGAACTCATTTAAAGTAAAGTAATCGTTTGGTTTTAGCCAGGTTTCTGTCAAACACAGCACATCTAGGTTATAATCTGAAATCATATCATTAACTATGAGCGATTTTGAAGTAAGGGATCGAATATTCAGCAACCCAAGCTTTATCATTTGCTCATGTATATTATATAATATGTGAAAATAATGAACATTCAAGCATGAAAAACTATTCTAAAAGACCCCAAAAAACTAAATCCAGACTTTGTAGAAGTGAATGCAACCAAGTCTTTTCTTTCTTCTTGTGCTCAGGACTGGGAGCGCAAACACAAGGCTGTCGTTTCAAAATATCGTTCTCATCTATTAGCTGCTGTACAGGTAAGACTCATAAACCCAACCTTACTTCTACCGGAACATCTGATGTCTTATATTGTGCTTATCTGCAACTGTTTTTGATCTTAACAGGGTCGGATGGATGAAGAAGTCCAGGCGCTTTTGCTCCAAATCCTCCGTATGACACATAAAGGTCAAAATTAGTTGCTTTTTAACTAATAGCTATACATACCCTTGAGCCAAAGCGTATCAGCACTGTGCACCGTCACAGAGAGGCATTGAAACGATAGAAGATGTAGTTTTGGAACATGACAGAGATGATTCTATTTCCTGTACCTGATGATTTATGAGGGAGAACACTGATAATTTTGTACCACGTTTCAATAAACACTGAGAAACGCTGCTCGTCTCTCTTTGCAACTCTGCGGTTGACACTTTCAATGCAGGCCTCTCACAACACTGTGTCAAATGTTACTTTGTGGTAAAAAGAACATTATGATCACGTCACATTCTTTTCCTTTTCAATCAGAAGATTATTTCAAGTAAAGATGTATAATTTGATCATTGTCTCTTCATTCAAACCAGTATCATTTTTCTTCTGTTTAAAACAAAAGGAGATGCTTTGCAGAGTGTCCGAGCTGCTCTTTTCCGTAACTTAAAAAATTGAAATAAATGAATACTTTTATTTAGCAAGGATGCATTAAAATAATCAAAAGTGAAAGTTAAGACATTTATAATGTTACAAAAGATTTCTATTTAAAATAAATGCTGTTCTTTTTAACTTTCTATTCATCGAAATATGCTGAAGAGAATGTATGTTTCTACAAAAATATTAAGTAGCACAACTTTTAACATTGATAATAAGAAATGTTTCTTGAGCCTCATTTCTGAAGGATCATGTGACACTGAAGACATGTTGTAAAGATGCTAAAAATTCAGCTATGCATCATTGGAATAACTATTTTAATATACAAAATTTCACTCTATTACTATCATTTTTACTGTATATTTGATCAAATAAATGCAGCCTTTGTGAGCATGAGACTTCTTTCAAAAACAAAAAAAGCTTACATAGACAGTGAGAAGCTCTCAAAAGGTATGGATACAGTCTATGATATTTAGACACATCTCTTAAAGGATGACATTCACTTTTGGGAGTACCGTTCCTTTAAAAATAAACCAAACATTTTCTTATAAATTTCCCTTCCTGTTCAGTTGTATTGAGAATGCTTTTAGAGTAACACAGCACAGAGAAACAATATCCTGAGAAAGTAAAGTAGGCCTAAGTGGTTAGCATTCCCATTCATCTCAATGTCAGTTGCCCTGCTGGCAGGCACAGGAATGCCGTGTGTTTGAGATTTAGGCCTATATATGTTGCTTACAGCTACTAAATTGCTGTCAGTGGATAAAATGCTTTTTTAACCCACATGGTGTGGCTAGAGCAGCAGGTGAATATTAAAATATGCTAACTAACTCAACTCTAAATCCTATTTCTGCTGCATCTGTAACGTTATATGGCTGAAATAGCAGTGTACTAGTATGCTATTCCGAATTCTTCATCTGACATACTCTATGCAATAATGAGTTTTATAACTGAAACTGGGATGCAGAAAGCAAGTATAAAGTAAACCATACATAAGTGGTAAGATGTTTTTTTTTTTTTAAATAAAAAATAAATACTTTTAAGGCACTGGAATCTTTTCAGATAATCTGGGAAGATATACTAAAGAAAATGTGGTTCTTAATACATACACTGTAGTGAGCCAAACACTATATAACAAGAATATCTGGACATTTATAAAGGCAGGTTGTCGACTAAATTTCTCCAGAAAGCAGCTTTTAGGTTGAAATACAATGTTTTTTTTACATTACAAAATATGTATAGGAATGTATGAAAAAAGCTTGTGGAGGATTTTTGTGTCCAGAAAAACAAAAATAGAATTTACATGAGGTGCATTCAGTAGTTCTTTAGCTAGCGTTAGCATCGCTATTCTTTGTATAATTTAAATACGAAAGCCACAATGGCTTGAGATGCTGCACTGCCATCTATCAACGTGGTTAGCATGATCGTCTCGTTTTCTACAGAGTTTGAGTGGTTTACATAATTAATTCCCTTAACTGTCAAACAAAAAAATGTTCCACTTATAATAAGTGTTTCATTGTCTAATTTTTGTTTATCACATCATCACGACCCTGCTGAAAAAACACCCGCTAAAAACCAGCCTAGGCATGAGGTTCCATTTTAACGTTTTATGGTGCGGCCACATACCTTTGTACGATGAAATTCAGCGGGCGAAATGCCGTCATCTCTATAGAAATCTATGCAATCTGGAATTTTGTGAGAGGGATGTGTGAAGATTCTGTCACATTGTCGAAATATTGGCAAGATTTTGTTCATTTTGTGTCCACTTTCTACTGTCAACAGTGTAGCAACGAATGAAGCACAGCTCACACGAGTCACTTTCAAACCAAGTCTTTTTCTGTTCGTCAACGTGGCGAAGCTATGACCAATGTCAACCTGCTGTGAAATCTGCTTATGGAAATCTTTTGCCTTCGTAAAAACGGCACGCCATTGATAATGAACAATAGGCCGTTTTTCCCGCCTAAAATTTTGCTAACGTGACCACAATTTCACACCATATACATCATTAATATATATATATATATATATATATATATATATATATATATATATATATATATATATATATATATTTGAAAACTATTAAAGTCTTCTCATGTGAGTGTGCACCAATCAGATGACTCTTCACAAAAGAAACTACTTGAATGCATCTTTAAATGAAACCGTGTGCATTGTGGGCTTTTGTTGATGCGACTAAACTCAAAAGAGAAATGGAATATGCGTAATTGTGAAGTATAATTCATGTCTGGAACACTATCGTTTAAAAAAGGACAATATCACATTAGGATGACCCAAACGTTTGGTCCTGAGTTCATAAATTAAACATGTGCATTTGATACGACTGCATTAGAGCGACTGAGCTTTACATAATGTCCTTACCAAATACTGCATCCTGAGAGCAAACTGTTGGTAAGCACAACAACACACTGATGTCCAGAGTTTCAGAGGTGATCATCAGAGAACATTAGAGTCACAGTTACCGAATACATTTAGAAAGGACGACAAACACTTGTACGGATGAAAAGGAAGGGAATAAGACGGTTTGTCTCATGTTTCTCATAAGTTCACATTTCTGTCAGACAGTCTGCTGGGAAACTCAATGTTCACAAGCACTTTATTTCCCAATGCCAAACTCTCAGTTGGGGTCTTCTCTGTTGAAGAAGGGTTCGATTTAACAGGGCATGCTGAAAGCTGTTTGTGGTCAGTGCCTAAGGAACAGGGATATCCCACAAGTCCCAGTGGAAGCTCACAGTCTGTGTTTAAGGCAAGTGTGAGGCCTGTAGATTGGCGGCACAGGGATGGCCTTTAACCCTGAAAAAACAATACATTATCTGTGAATTACACAACCAAAAAGCTTTGATCGTCTGTAGGAACATGCCGTAAACCTCTTACCATGTATATGGGCTTCAAATGGAGGTCAGTGCTTTCTGCTGACCACCTGCTGGAGGTGTAACTCGCTCTCCGCCGCAACGATTGGCAGCTTGTTCGTCAGGTGGTAGTTGATCAGGTGACTGATGCTCTCGAAAAGCATGTCTTTAGTCCGAACCTAATGGAAACGCACAATTAAAACAAAGTTCATGTAAGATGTGGTTTAAAGATGTGGTAAAATTGTATTCGTTAGAAGGAAGAATGTCATATACACCTAGGATGACTTGAGGATGAGTAAATCCTGGGCTAAGTTTCATTTTTTGGGTGAACTATCCCTTTAAGTGTTTTCATAATTGGTTTGACTGAGCTTGAAGCGTCACTCACCACTCCTTCTGGATCCACCAGCAGCAGATGTTTGGGAAGCCCACACTGCATCCCAGTCAGGACATACTGGCCTGGGTTAGTGGCGCTGTCCCGCACCAGGAAATCCCCGTCTCGACCCAGCAGATTCTCTGCGTCCCTGCGGCTCATGCGTCCGTGGTACCACATCTCCCGCCGGAGCTGGTCCTCTGTGGGTGCGACGGGGGCCCGGCGCCGTGGGGGACTAGGCCACTTGTCCTCCAGTACGCAAACTCCACTGGCTTCATGTAGACGCAGGGCATCCTCAAATGGCCCTGTGAGGTCAAGAACAGTACAATTTATAGGATGAAGTGAGTTGTATGCATTCTTCTTCTTGAGATTAATCAATTTCAGTCATTTGCAGTGGACTCACTCATATCAAAAATGTCTTTCTTCGGGCTCTCGGGTCTGCGTCCTCTTTGGGCGTCCATTGAAGCCTCCATGTTGTCCAGATTCTGTGTGTTTACGTACAGGTGTTCCTCGTAATCGCGGCTGCCGGGAGGATGACTGTCTGCTCGCAGGTAACCATCGCAAGTCAGACCTACAGAAAATAAACTGGTTACTAAATAACATAGCCATTAGAAGGGAAAAAATTGGAATATCGGACCTTGTTAGTTCCAGCACCTTTAATATGTTAAAAAGCAACAAAAATCAACAAAACGTCACAAAAGTAACAATACTGATAATTAACCACCAGGCGTCTCACTTGAGCTGCTGTTCTCTGTGTCCCAGTGCACTTCATAACACAAGTGGGCGGCAGGGAGGCTGCAAGCATCTCTTTTGGCTGGTGAACCCATCTGAAAGAATTTGTATATTCTATAATTATAAGAAATTTTATTAGATAAAGTAAAATAGATTTTTCTTGTAGCGCAGAAGGTCAAAGGTTTCGAAAGGCCAAGTAGTATTAAAAATAATCATCGATTGAAGAATTGCTAATTTCTTGCAGATGGCATATAGGCTTTCAGCTTTCATTTGTTTGTTTGCCTGACGCAATTAGCTTTATGCTAATACCACTCACGAAGTGAAAGGCCAATTTTAGTTTATTCTCTCCACAAACCACGAACTTCATACTGTTCATAACACATATCAAAGTAGGAATTTAACTCCACATCCATTTATAATAAAGTATTTTACCTGAGCAGTTTTGCTCTGTGGTTGTGTGTGGACATGACCCAGTAGGCCCGCAGGAGGCCTGAGCCTAGAGTCCACCACTCCCCCAAAGGGAGGCTCCTTTCCTGGGATGCTGTTGTAGTAATCGTGCTCAGACGATTCCTCGTCATCCCCCCACGCTGACTCTTCTGTTCGTATAGTCCTAAACATTAAATAAAGCTATTTAGCATGGTTGTGCATTCTGAATATACAAATCATAAATATACTTCCATTTAGTACTTAAATGTGCCAATAAAAAAATGCTTATTTAGTAGTATCTACTTACAAATGACTATTTTAATTAATATTTGCCTGTGCTTTATGCTTATTAAGGTATGGTCACATTTCCTGTTGTTCTGAGAGTTTTTTTTTACAGGAAAAAATAAAATATATTTCCCATATATGAATGATCAATATATTAAATGGTTTAACAGTGTATTTGAAAATATACAGAATAATATATTGAATAATACATAAGGAATTGCCGCTTTTCATATATTGAAAAATATGTGACAATATATTTACTAATATATCATAATGTATGTAATTTTATATTCAGTAATACACTTCCTTAAATAGATTTATATGTGATCAGATATGTTACTGCATGTGTAATATATTGTAGATATAGTTATCATAAGCACCTGCATGTACTAAAGTATTTAACCAAGAGACTATCACTGTGCTGAGGAGTGAACATCCATTACTTTAAAATATAAAAATGATAGTCTTATTGTTTTTTAACCAATCGTCAACCGAACCACCGACTGTACTCTTCAGCACAATGGTGACCCCAAAAACTCAGACATACCAGAAAAACGTTTAAATTCCAAAATAATAGAACACTAAGCACTAACAGACCCCCCCCCCCCCCATTAATATTGAGCAAAACACATTAAATAACACTTAATTTTAACATTTTCTCTCCTTTCAGAAGTCAGACAGAAGCAAAGTATGCTTTTATATATTGCATTATATTTTGCAGTATTAGCCCATATATAAGTTTGTTCCGTAAGGGTGAAAGGTTCAAGTTGATACGTGAATTCAAAAGTGACTAATGTGCTAATGTGATTGCACCTTTAGAGTTTCATGTGTTAGCTTACCAACATGCTAACAGCAGATAAAGCTGTTTTCTATGTAGTGCGGTTAACGTGAGTGACATTAGTTGCATTTCAGTTACAGTAGAATCTTGTCTATATAGGGAAGTCTACTTATATTAAAGACAAGAAAGAGCATTTAACAACAATGATTTATAATTGAACAAATTGAAAGAACTGATCCATAACTGATGTGACACTGAGCAGTCTTGTGGTTTCTGAGAGCTCCTTAAATAAATTTAGCTTTAAATAACGGTCTGCGATCCAAACAGGATGGCTATATGAAACACAAGCCATGTGTATCCTGTTTCAACCTTGTGAAAACTGTTCAGAGCTGAAGTTTAACATTGACTGCAGATAAAACGATAGAGGAACTATTGTCATTTTCATGTTTTGATGCATTCACAAGCCCAAACAAACAGGGCCTATGGTTCAAGGGAAAGTATGTGAATCTCACCTATCCATGGTGGGAATGGCTTTGGGTGGGCTGTGTAAGTACTGTTTGAACTGCAGTTCGAAGGCCTGGCCGATGGTACTGATCACATTCTGGGCAAGACCTTCACAGCACTCCAGGATGTGACACGCTAGAGGGATGAAAACAAGGTAACATTATGCACATGTGAGAAATCTAGCCAAAATAATCAGTGACACAAAGAAAAGTAAAGGAAAATCAATGGGGAATGGAATTGGGGACATGACGCGAGCTGGGATCAAACCCATTTTTCCCAAACAAGCACCATAGCTTCAACATAACCTTAACATGTGCCAACTGAAGACCATAACTCTAACAACACATAGTTTTGTTTTGTGCATAATATACATACACAATAAAAATAACATATATATGTATATTTATGTATTAATAAAAATATAATAAAAATACCTCTTTGATTGACAGGGTCTTTGGCCACATAGGCGACATAATCAGGTGTATCCTGCAACACACGAAGAAATCAGAGTCAGAATCAAGTTGCAGTTTTAAATGTAAAGAGAAATGATATGAGCTGAAAACAGAAAATATGTATTCTAGAGCTCTCACCGAGTCTCCACCAGAGGCGAAAGATATGGACTGCATGGGGTGATGGGCAATCACCTACATAAAGAGATGTAAAAAGTGTGATGTCTGCATCAATTCAAATTGTCCGACCTTATAAGTATTTAATAAAAATTTAATATTATAAGTATATATATATAAAAAAACAAAAAAACAAGCAGTATCGGGGGAAAGTAAGCAAATATTAAAGGGGCAATATCTATTTAAATACATAACTATCCAATGATATAATTTATAATTTACTCAGAGCCCTATTTTTTATTTTTTGTTTTGTTTTGTTGAATTAACTCAATTGGTCAGACTTCTATAAGAAAACAAATTTCTATAAGAAAAATTGAAAACTTTCAGTCAATTCAGTCAAAACACAGAAAAGAATAGTGTTATTTTACTACAGAATTGCACAGGAACTTGAAACAAATCTGAATCTGTACCTTTACATGAATCATCTAAAATAACTGATTCACTAAAATGAATCAAACTTTCCAAAGTTATACAAGTAAGAAAAGGCAGTTTTGAAATGTTTGCTTGTTACATCTGCTTAATCAGTTGTTAAGCTGCAGTCATGCTATTGAAACGTCGTTTTGTTACTGTAACTCCTCAACACCGTATAGGAATGATAATACTGTGATAAATCGGCTGATGTGATTTAAGGGGTTATCCTGACTAGAGGGTCGACCTGTCGCGTGGTGGGGACGAGTAGACTCAAGCCATCAATGGAGATGTTGACGCCGATGCTCATTCCAGCGAAACGTAGGTTACTCTTCCCCATGATAGACTGGAGGGATTTGTTGATGGTCTAAAATGGGCAGCAAAAAAGTATTTGGAAATCACTACATTTTCTTAGATTTGTGCTTAAAGGAGAACTCCGGTCAATTTTAACATTGAGAACATTTTTTTGTACATTTGGAGTGCTGTCAGTACAGACAAAAACGACAAAAATCGGTGTTGCCTACACCGTGTTATCCTCTTTTTAAAATTCGCACCCTGTTGACTTCAATGGGGCAAGTTCTAAACCTGCTTTTAGCCTCTTAACATCCTTGATTTGTCATTACAAGTGCACAGCCATGTGAGTGGTGTTATTAAGAGTGACCACGGTCAACCTGACTGCAGTAGATGTGAAAGATATTAATAAAAATGATTTTAATTCAGCCAGCTCACATACCTGTATTTTCTTCCTGTTTTCGGTCGAAGTCCACAGTAGTCGATTGTCGAGTTCGCGCGCGCGATCATTGGTAACTTAGTTACCTCTTAATAACACCACTCACATGGCTTTGCACTTGTAATGACAAATCAAGGATGTTCTCCTTTAATAAAATTTTTTTAAAAAGGGCCAAAAATGCAATTTGCTCTTACTTTCTTCTTCCAGGCAGCTTTTCCTCCGGGTACAACTTCACACAACCTGTTGATGGCCTCCCTGTGGCCACACACACACACACACACACACACACACACACATACACACACCACACACACAGACACACACACACAAAGAGAAAGAGCACTATTAGAGAGGTATGTCTCACAATCTCAAAACCCACAAAAAAACATTTCCCTTCAGTTTCAGTGCAACCGCTTTGTGAAAAATAAAGAATAAAGCTTATTCAAACATTGCAAGTGTATTTTCAGTGTATAGAATAAAAAGAGCAAAGCGAAACAATAAATCATGGAGGGCACAATCTAAAAAATAAAATAATAGAATAAAATAAAACAAATTAATAAAACAAATTAAAACAAAACACCCCAGTTAAATCAATCAAGGAAATTGTTTCGGCTCAAAAACACAAAAACTAAAAAAACATTTTTTTTTCAAATAAATAAAACAAAAACAAAAAACACACAAAACAAAAAACAAAAAAACACAAATTGTAAAATTGTTCTCAAATGAGAAAAGACCAAAAATCGCAGTAGTGAAGGGTGCCTTAAAATAACTAATAAAACAAAAAAAGTGTAATTTGTGAAACAATTTCAATAAGCTGTGAAGAGTTTGGCAGAGGGGCATCATGGGTTGTTAGGTCAACAGCGGACGGAGTGACTTCGAAACAGAAGCATGCTATCAAATAACCCATTAATAATTTAAAAGTCCCAACTGTCCCAGCAAAGGACTTTTCAGGGAATTTTTCCAATAAATGTTATAGGATGAGCATTGTGATTGTGACAAAATTTCATTGGTGTGTTTTATGTTGCAAGATTACACGCCTGTGTGCGTTTTGCCTCTTTGTTCTTATGGAAAATTGCTTCTAGGCCACACTCCATGACAATGACAAATGAGAGAGCCCACCCACACTCCCCCTTTCCCCGGAGCACCGCAAATCAGCTGATTTACAAGCCATTCGTTTCTGCTGCAAAATAGATTCTGGCTAAATATGCAGCCTGTTCCAAGCATTCCCATTATAACCATTATAATGTCACAACAGACTGCCGCTCTCTACTCAAAACAATCACTCTTCTCCAGTCATCCTTGTTTATCAACTCAAACTCTACCCCGTGCAATCTGCATAATCTTGGGCCCCAGAAGGCCTCCACAGTCATTAGTTGGAGTCGTTAATAATACATGGCTATATCACTCCGTCTCCATCTCGCCTGTGCTATCTGCACTTTAGTGCACTGTGGGCCATGGGGTTCGGGTTTCTGCTGATCGATGAGCACGGGCAGGGAGAGGGACTCCACTGATGCCCTCGGGAATCTGGAGCTCCGCCCCGTCCCCCCCTACAAGAATGCACATGCTTGCACACATATAAATAAATATACACCTAAGACCAAATGCAAGTGTGCACACTTACATACGTTCAAACATGGTTTGGCACACAAAAAGTGAACCGCAAAGTGATATTGCATACATGTGAAGTATATCACTCAAATATAAATTACGTAATAATAAAATAAAAAAAAAACAATGAGTTAAATCAAGGAACTTGTTTCAGCCAAAAATAAATAAATAAACAAGCTAAAAACATGTAGAGTACGGTAAAACACACACACATATATATATATATATACACACACACACACGCACACACACATATATTTACAAACTTTTATGCTAGATGTGATTAATCAATTTGACAGCACTAATATATATATATATATATATATATATATATATATATATACACATATACATACATATACATACAGTACACACACACACACACACACACACACATATTTATATATATATATATATATACACACTAAACTAATCTACACTAAACTAAGCATGGAGGGTGAGGTAATGATTTGAAACATAAGAGGAATATTTGGAGGAATAATTGTTTTGGCTCAGCAAAAATAAAACATAACATAGCAACACATGGAAAGTAAAGAATTTTTGATTAAAACAAATGAGAAATAAAAAATAAATAAATAAATAAACAAAAAACAAAACAAAGAAAATAATACACATTAAAAAAAAGCAAAACAAAACAATAAAATCATGGAGGGTGAGGAATTTGTGTAAGAAAGTTTGTGCTTAAAAAAAGATCTAGGTTCAATAACATCCAAATAGAAAACCCTTTACCTGGTGACGTGTGTCCTTGTGCTGAAGTCCAAAGATCTCATTGATTTTAGAACCTCAATGCAGCCCATGTAATGCAAAAAAAAAAAAAAAAAAAAAATGAGAGCACAAAATGACACACATTACTTTAATTAGTTTTAATTTCCCAGAGGTCATAATTGCTTCATGGAAATATGTATCTAATTCTTGTTGGCAAGAGCCAGAGACCATGATGCAGATGCTGAAAACAAAAGCAACAATTCTCTCTCTCTCTCTCTCTCTCTCTCTCTCTCTCTCTCTCTCTCTCTCTCTCTCTCTCTCTCTCTCTCTCTCTCTCTCACACACACCACACACACACACACACACACACACACACACACACACACACACACACACACACACACACACACACACACACACACACACACACACACACACACACACACACACACACAAGGATGGTTTAACAACATAATAATGGCAGCAGGGTGCATATGCGTCTTTAGCATAACGCTGCATAATCACAGATAAATACTAAACGTATAATTTCAGAAAGACAGCTTGTTCTCGCCGGTACATAATAGCTGTGCTGGGGAAGGCAATTACCACAAAGTGTGAGGAGATTGACGGCAATAACCACATCATGACCGGTGGGGGTGGACTAGATAAGAGGTATTACTGCAGTCTGGCCCTTCTGGGACGTGGAAAGTGCTCTGATGAAGGTGTATGGAAATATCTATTCAGCAGTTAGTCCCTAATGCGTTCAAAAGGGTCACAGGAACATATCGCAAGATGCCCACCCCCACACTGACAGGGCGACATGTGTCTGAAAAAAGGAGTTTGTGGTTACGGATGATTCTAGAAAGTAATCAGATCATTTTTGTTGTCTTAGGCTGGGTAAAACATTTTGGAGGCATATGCCTACCTCAACCCAAAGCACAGGTCATGTGGCCAATGGTTGAGTCAAAGTGGTTTCCCTAGATATGACAGTTAGAAACTCAAGATGGAATAAATCTCCAGCTTAAAGGGACAGTTCACCCAATCAGGAGAAGTCTGTCATCATTTACTCACCCTCATGCCATTCCAAAGCTATATGCCTTTCTTTTTTTTTTTTTTAAGTCGTGCAGGTTTGGAACAACATGAGGGTATGTAAATAATGACAGAATTTTTATTTTTTTCAAAATAGTTTTTGATGTTTTATTGAAATCATCATACTCTGTGTTTGCTTCTTCAACAAATAGTGTGCATTGGGGAAGTCCCAAAGAAATGATTATGACCTTAAAATGGTTCTCTATGAATATAAACCAGTCCCTCTAACATTGCATTCATGTTTTCTGCAATCACTCCTTTTCTCTTAAAGGGAGAGTACACATAAAACTGAAAATTCTCAGATGTACTCACCCTCAAGTCATTCTAAACCTGTATAACTGTCTTTCTTCTGTGGAACACAAAAATAAGATATTTTTAAGAGCTATTTGCCAATATAAAAAAAAGTCAATGGGGTCCAAAACAACATTGGACAACACTGAGATGTATTAAAAAATGTCTTTGTTTGTATTCCACAAATGAAAGACAGTCAGAGTTGGAGGCAGAGAAAATTAGATTTGTCCTTTTTGGGTGAGCATGTCTTCATCGGCTCATTTCTATCTAAGCAAGCAATTGCAGATCTTAATTACATTAGTCAGCAAAGGAAGTGTTCAATCAGTGTAATGAATCTTCTTCCTTTTCTTTTACTACATCTCTTTTGCTTCCTCTCAAAGACCTCATTGTCGGCCAACATGCAGGGTGTGATAAATGAACGTGCTCCTTACAGCAAAATCTGCAATTATATATATAAATATACACATACATATACATTCACACATACATGTCTTCATAGTGGCAGAACAAGTAAAAAACATCATTCAGTGATGTCACATGCATTGTAGCTGGTGTGTCAGTAGTGGAGGTAGACATTTTTTGAGCTTGTCCTAGTTTAATTTCATGGGAACATGATATAGACCACTGTTTTGAAGATAGCAAACTGCAGATTTTGCAGTAAGGTGAGCATTACTTTAGCACACAGCATGTTGGCTGACAATGAGGTCTTTGAGAAAGAGAGGAAGCAATATATACATACACACACAGTATTTATAACAGAGGGGGGTTGCCCAGAAAATGTTTGCACAAGAGAAAATGACCAGTGAGGTTTTGCTTCCGATGAGGTGAAACTTACAAAATCTGTGCGCTACTTTTAAATTTCTATTCCTTGCAGTCTTTTGTTCTTAGAAGTTTTGTCATCTAGGAATAACACAAACTAGTCTGAAGCAAGTTTGAAACAACTTCCTATTCACCCACAGAAATGCAATTATAATTTTTTTAAAAAACACATCCGTTTGCGTAGCTAACCGCTAGTTTTAACATAGATTTAGCCAAAAATAAATCCCTTTATTTATGGTATACCAACATGCCACAGTGTTATTTGGCTAACTGCCCCCCTCCATGCCTGTTTCCTCTGCTACACATGTGATACAAATGACTGTGATTAAACGTAATTGAATAAACGAATGAATGGTGCCTGTGTAATGCAATTAAGGAGCGTGCGCAGGCCCAGTCTGGGTTGTTGGAGAGGGCCGTGTGGTTACAACACACGGTGTGGTGGATGAGTGCAGGGGCGGAGGGGTGAGAAACTGGGTTGAGAGAGGATCACTGTCATTGACGTCAAATAGTCTGCCAACATTTATAACCCTTGATTGACCAAGATGCAGCCCAGAGCTGAAGATATTGGCTTATATCCACAGCATCTACCAAACTGTTATTGGTTAGCCTACACTCTTTCGCCTATGTTTTATCTAACAGGACTTGTCTACTTCAACATAACAAACTAAGTAAAAAATAATTCAAATACGTTTTTAATGTTTATTGAACATTAGCTTAAAGAACTCAAATTTGCTAATGCTATGCTAATCGCAATTTCATAATTATTCCTAAGAGAAAACACATGCATATATAAACCCTTATTGATCCCAAATTGGAAATTTGGGTATTGCTCAAATGTCCATCCTGGGATCAAATATAAATTTTGCGAACAACTCATCTTGAGTCATAAACAATAAGCCACCCTCCACCTCCCTTCAGTTCTAGTTTAGTTGTTTACATCTGCAGTTTGTTTATCCACGCCTGCCCCCTGCTCTGACGCATTACCACACAAAGCAATATATTTGGATTAAATTATATATTCCTCCTTTCTCCTCAGGCAATTGCACCCTGACATAACCAATACACTGCAGTGAACAGAACCCCATTGTTCTCATATCATAAGCGGTTTTGCCTGAACTCAGCTTCTGAAAGGACAAGATGTTGCAGTTGTTTGTAAGCTGCAAGGGGAGTCAAATCTCTCCCCGCATCTTCAGAGCTGCATTATATGGTGCAATGAATGTAAATAAATGACTATCGAAAACACCACATAGCATCATATTGACAACACTGCAGACCTGCGAAATAACATTAGGCAGAAAGCATATTGAGATTTCAAGATGATAAGCAGGGAACTCACCCTGACAATATACGAAGCACCCGTGCTGCTGATCTTCTTGTCTGGGTGCAACCACCCCTGTGAGGGCTTATTAATGAAGCTGCCCTTCTGGGTAAAGTTATCTCCCAGCCATATTCCCTCCACCCTGTTCCTCCGGTTCATCCCGGTCCTGAAGCTCCCAGATCCCCCTGGACTCCCCTCGGCGGCCCCTGCACTGGACTCTCTTGGACTTGCCCTCTGCCTCCTGGCGGCCTGTAGGGAACAGGGACCCACACAAACAGGGTCACAGGAGTTGAACACAGCTGCAAGACTTGCCACAGGACCACTGGGGGCTGTCGGCCCCCCGAAAGCCGTAGCAGGGGAACTATCGGTTTGAGGCGCCCTGCTGGATTCCTTGCTGGAATTGGAGCCGGAGCTGCTATTGGACGGGCTACGGCTGAGCAGCGAGTTGGAAAACTTCCATTGGGGCATCTTGGGAATGAGCATGCAGAAGGTGGTGGTCCCGTCCTGCTCGGCATCCAGCCCGGGTGAGTCAGCCAGCACCTGGGCCGAAGGCGGAGGAAGGGCAGCGGTCTCCAGGGGCGGCAGCTCCAAGCCAGGCGTGGACGAGGAGGCCACCGGCGTGGCCACCATCTTCCCGCTCATTGCTAGGCTCTGCATCAGGTCGTCGGAGGAGGTCACAGAGTCGTTCCGGAAGCGGCCATACTTGGGCTTAAGTAGCATGCCCGGAGGAGCGGTCCAGAGCGGAGAGGACAGTGGGGGGAAGAGGGAGGGGAAGGGGGGATGGCAAGGGAAAAGGAAAGATGCAGTGGAAGAAAAGGAGAAATCCACAAGGTTCTGTGCAGACTGAGTCTAGCCCTGCATCATCTCTCTCTCTCTCTCTCTCTGCTTTCTGACAGTTTCTCTGTCCCTTACTGTGGCTTGCTTAATCCCTCCCTCTCATCTTCATTCTCTCTCTCTCTCTCTCTCTCTCTCTTTCTCTCTCTCTCTCTCTCTCTCTCAGCCCAGCTTGCCCCCACCCCTGATGATGTCATAGTGTTATGGTCTGTCTATTAGCCCTGCCCAACCCAGACAACATTAGCTAATGCACATCCCCTAACAGCATCTTGCACTTATCCTACACTGACACGTACAAAGCCATTCAGTCATGCAGCATTAGCTTAAGGTGATGTGTGCCATTTTGAATGCTACAATACTTTCCCCTATCCCTCTGAAAGCTGCAAATACTGTGGCGCTATCAAAAAATCACTTTTTTTAGCATCCCGACAACTAGCCCAACTCGACAACACTGGCGTGAGTTCGGCCGAGAACAGTTGTTTTTCCAGTTTTGTTTGGTGATCCTAGTAGCGCATAACTTACTGACTTCACTGTTAATTTCATGGGATCAAGGTTAGCATAGGACAGTTAGCACCTACAATAAGCACCTGCTGGTGAATACTGCAGCTACACCATCTGGCAGCAAAAACTTTTTTCACCATGTTGATAATAATTTGTTATATTATAGTAGATATTTTACCGGTACCTAATTTTCACCTACAAATGAAAATGTCTCAGTGTTAGTTTTTCTTCAGGGAAAGTGGGGTCCAATGTTGTTTGGGGCCCAACACTTTTCAAAATATGTTATTTTGTCTTCCAGAGGAGAAACATAAGGGTTAGTGAATTATAATCTTTTTCAGTTGAACAACCTCTTAAAAAACTCGAAATTTACTTATATTTTTACTCATCTGCTGCCTTTTATAGTATGTCACAGATCAGGATAGTCACTAGTAAAAGGCTTGGGACTTTACCAGTTAAGCTATTACCATTGAGATGAACTGGAATGCTAGTGGTAGCTTTCTCTAAGATTTATAGAAGTCTTAAGAAGAGTTATAGTGCATGATTTATGCAAAATAACAAGTAGAGCAAAACACCAAGGCCAACAGTGTAATATCTAAGTAGCTTGTTACACAGTGCACACATACGAGTACTCAAGACATCAAGGCATCTTTTACACCAGTTAATATAGAATAATATAGATACCTCACAACAGCATTACTTGCTTCTCCATCAAAACTGTGTTCTTCATATTGCTGCAGTATGGATAATATAACGATTGTTGAGACTTTCTCTGCTCTTCTCTTGCTGTCGAAGTAAAGAAAACATCTGAGCTGTCACATTTACAGGATTTGCGCAAGACGTGGTGCCTGTTTGACAAATAGTCTCTTCCCTCTGCACTGACGTCACTTTTTTCGCAACTGCCCAAAAAGTAAACGCACAGACTCCACAAGGCCAAATAAACAGGAAGCACTTAAAATACTCTATGTTCCGTTAACGTTGCCTATGTGTGCAGACTATTTTGGTGGAAACCTCCGTTTTGTGGTGTCGACAAAGCCTCACGCATGCTTCATGACTCACAAATGGCTTTTTTATTTTATTTTCCTAAATCAACAGCTCTTGGGTAAGGTGTTGTGCAGAGATTTTGTTGTTTTTCCATTTGTCACATGCATTGCGCGCCTAGCTAGGGTAATTTTAGCTTCATGAATGGGGTCACTCACCGGGACCATTTGCAATTAGTGAGAGTGCACGTGCAGGGTCAAAGTCTGGATCAATATCTTTGTTAAAAGCAAAACCACAAAAGAGGGCATAAAAGCGGGAAAATGAGGCAACAAGACTACTTCACTCATTCAATGTCTGCTTCTCCTCAGTGAGCCATGAATGCTCAGTTCTGGACGAATCTGACCCATTCTTCATATTTACCCTCATGTCACAATTAAGTCCCTTAATTAAGTAAATTATCGTGAATTGTCACACTAAAATCAACAATGCACCAAGGGCTACAGTGTGATCTCAGACTGCAACATCCTTTTTTTTTTTTTTTTAAATAAGTGGGATCATAAAAATAATCTTGACATAATGGACATTTGCATACATATATTCAACCCGAGAAAAAAAAATGTAATTTATACATATCATCCTGTTGAAAAGTTTACATGGCCTCGGTTCTCAATATTGTGCATTGCCGCCTCAAGCATTCAGAGTTGAAATCAACAAATTATTTTATATAATTTTTACTATTTCTTTTTTAATTTGATCTCTTATTTTTTTTAAAGTTCATATAAACGCATTTCTGAATTAATTTTCTTTTAGTAAATGCATATAAAAAGTGGGATTTGTAAACATTGATTTATTGTTTAAATCTTATTTTCTGGGTTCTGTCGTCATTGCTGAGTTATATTGCGTGACAAACTTTTAAAAAAAGCTGTTTAGTCATACTTAGCAACTGTACATTAATATGGTACTAAACACATTTTATTATGTTAGGCCACTCAATTTTTATATAACTCAAAACAAGGGATTTCCACTTATTCTCTCTGGCCCTGAAAATCCAAGAACCCAGCACTAGAACATGTTCGACCGCTGTACTTACAAACAAGGTCATTTTACCCAAATATTGAGACAAAGATAATCATTGATTACAGCAGTTTTCACTGTATGTGATGACATAAGAATATTAATGAATAAAACCCAGCATATTTACTACAGTATTTTGTGCCAACGTGGAAAATCAAGTACTACTTCTACTACTAAATCTGATAAAAAATATTCCTACTGTGTCAGTCACATGTACATAAATAGATAAATGCAAGACAGCAGGTGATCCACCGCGAGTTCATTAACCTCATCTGCTCGAAACGTATTATCATTACATTAAACATCAAATTGTGGTCAACGTGGGTGAATGTGCCATTTTATTATTTGCTTTCTTATAAAAAATAAAAAATAAAATACATCTTCCACATGGCAGGCATTTACCACATCCTCTTAAAGCATTTGTAGCAATGTATCACAAAATGCTATTACTAAATATATTCATGTCGAGAAAGATAAAATATATATACATGAAAGATAAACTCACCAGATCTAGAGCTGCTGTCTGCTGCAGGTTGCAACACCAAGCACCAAAAACACATGCAAACTTATGCGTTTGAATGTAGAGGAAGCGTAACAGCACATAAGAGTCGACAGATGTGAAGTTTGTGCCCAAAGGGTGAAAGAAACCACACAGACCACAGGCTAGAACCATGTGTCCTTACTCAGGAATCCACAGCATCACATAAAGACACCTCCTGCAATGACATGCCCAATCATGTTACTGATGTTCTGGTCTTATGCACTTTAACACAACTGTCAATATTTGTTAAGTTGAAAAATTCTTAAACAACTTAACGTGTCATACTAATGGTAGATTCTGCTAAGAGTTGGTGGCACCAAGAGTTTGGTGCGTCTGAGTATAAAAAGCTAAAATAACAAGCAGACTGTGCTAAATATTGTATCGGTAATATATATGCACAAAAGCATTCCTCATTCGAATTCATAGCTTGAACATAAGTTATTACACGCTACTTGTGAAACGGAAACCGTGTAATTCATTAACAAAAGAGTCACTGAGGTTAACCTTTAGTTAAAAGTTCTAGCAAGCTTTAGTCGTTTTCTAAAACAACAATAGAGTACAGCATAAAAAGGAATACGATTAAAAAATGTTGCAAACATTGCATCAAAAACACACTATGCATATTACTGCACCACACAAAGAGCAAATCATTTGTCATTTATACTGATGACTAACACAATGAGGAGTGAGAGACAAACAATAAAGAGACTTTCTGATGCCTTCTTCGCTTGGCTGTACTTCATTGTGTACTGAAACGATATGTGCTTGTTAAAAAGGTCACAGGAACACTGTGGTCAAATCAGCAGCCCTGACATTAAATGTTAAAGCATCTGAAAAAAAGAGACGACAACAAACTAAAGAAGAAAAAAATGGAGCAAATCTGCCACCTCAAACAACTCAATCTAAAATGTGTCCTTTTTTATATTTTCAAATGTTCAAAAAAGAGAATGATTATCTAAGAACAAAGCTTGATACATTATTTTGTTTGTTTGTTTGTTTGTATACTTTATTGTCCTTTTTCAGGAAATTTGTCTTGGACTCAAGGCTGCATTAATACACAACATACATACATACAACAAATAGACTGCATAATTCAAGGCTGCATATATATATATATATATATATATATATATATATATATATATATATATATATATATATATATATATATACATACAGACGTGCTCAGAATGAATGGTACCCCAGGTAAATATGATGAAAAATGGCTGTAAAAAATAATTCTGCATCGTTTATCCTTTTGATATTTCATTCAAAAAATTGCCAAAAATCGAACCTTTCATTGAAGTAAAATAATTGACAGTGGAGGGGAAATCACATTATGAAATAAATGTTTTTCTCCAAAACAAGTTGGCCACAATTATTGGTACCCCTAGAATTGTTTACGAGTAAAATATCTCTTAAGTATATTCCCATTCATATTTACCTTTTTTTTGCACACCAGGGTGACTAGGAACATGAAATTGTCCGGCCATGACTTCTTGTTTTACAAGAGTTTAAATATGAGGAAACACAAAGGCCAAATTCCCTTAATCATCCATTACAATGAGTAAAACCAAAGAATATAGTTCTGATGTGCATCAAAAGATTGTTGAGCATCACAAAATAGAAAGTGGCTGTAAGAAAATAGCTAAAGCATTGAAAATCCCCATTTTGACCATCAGGGCAATAATTAAGCAATTCCAATCAACTAAAGATGTTACAAATCTGCCAGGAAGTGGACGTGTGCCTATATTGTCTTAATGCATGGTGAGGATGAAAGTTTGAGTGGCCAAAGACTCTTCAAGAATCACAGATGGAGAATTGCAGAGATTAGTTGAGTCTTGGGTTCAGAAAGCCTATTAAAAAAAAATTGAACAACGCCTACATCACCACATGTTGTTTGGGAGGTTTTCAAGAAAAATCCTCCTTGCTCATCCAAAAACAAACCCCAGCAAATTCAGTTGTCAGACATGACTGGACCTTCAAACAGCACAGGGTTCTGTGGTCAGATGAAACTAAAAAATAGCTTTTTGGCAGCAAACATGCAAGATGGGTTTGGTGCACACAAGGATAAAAAGTACCCCATGTGTACAATTTAATATACCATCTTTAATGTTGTGGTCATATTTTTCTGCTGGTGGTCCTGGACTTCTTGTTCAGATACATGTATGGCATCGTGGATTCTATCAAATACCAACAGATAAAAAATCTAAACCTGACAGCCTCTGCTAGAAATCTTATAATGGGCCGTGGTTGGATCTTCCATCAGGACAACGATACAAAACAAACATCAAAATCAACACAAAAATGTGTTAAGTAGCACAAAATGAAGCTTCTGCCATGACCGTCCCAGACCTGACGAGTGGAGTGAACTGAAGAGAAGAAGCACCAACATGGATCTGGGAATCTGAAGGATCTGGAGAGATTCTGTAAGAATGGTCTCTGATCTCTTGCCAGGTGTTCTCCGAACTCATCAGGCATCATAGGAGAAAACTCAGAGCTGTTATCTTGGCAAAAGGAGATTGCAAAAAGTATTTAATAAAAGGGTACCAATAATTGTGGCCAACGTGTTTTGGAGATAAACATTTATTTCATAATGTGATTCCCCCCCCACTCTCTATTCTTTTACTTCAATGAAAGTTTAGATTTTTGCCAATATTTTGAATGAAAGATCAAAAGGATAAATGATGCAGATTTATTTTTTCCAGCCATTTTTTATCATATTTACCAGGGGTACCATTAATTCTGAGCACGACTGTATATATAACAAATGCACACACAAACTATATTATTAAGAACTTCTTTGATTTTGTGAATTAACTACTTGGTGGAAAAATGCGGTGCTTGTATTTTTGTTAAAGTACTTCTTTTATACAGAAGTTGCTTAAATTATACTTTAAAGCTTTTCTAGGTGGATTAACTTTTAGTTACCAATGTAATTGCTGTGGGTGTTTTGCTCTTTGTAAACTGTATTTTGTGGATAGTTAAGTGAGTCACATCATATCTTTCAAGCATCGTTCCACATCGTATCAGATTTGGTAGCTTAAAATGGTCATGACAGGATTTAGTAACACCAAGATATCCCTTGTCTGATTTGAACATAGGCCTGGTTTCATTGAGATTAAGGCAGGATTATGCCTTAGTTCAATATGGACATTTAAGTATCTTGCAACATTACTGGTGCATCTTGAGACAAAAATGGCTCTGATATATTTTAAGAAATGTCAGTGTTAAAAGTTAAAACGGCTCAAACAGTCTTGTGGCTGTACTCGAAACAGTGTGTAGCCTATTGTAGTTTATTTCTCCATTGACCTCCATTGTAAACATAAGATTTTTTGAGGGACGGGCAAAATTACTTTCTGTAGAACATTGTATTGAAATGTAAATTTAAAATACATTGGTTTGCAATATATTTGAAAAATGATGTGTTATAATTGTATGTAAAACACACAGGATAATAGTAAACTTTAGGAGGAGAGTATAATTTGCCATCGTTTGATCATCTGACAGGATACATGTCTAAAGTGCTGTCAAAGACTTTTTGGAGTAAAGAGAAGGTTAACGCATTATCACTGTTATATCATATTAGTTCATCAAAGTAAAGTGTACTCTACATAAACAGCATGCATGTCATCACCAGGCCCGGTTCTAGAACCAAATCACTGAGGGTGCTTCTGAAAATAGTGAGGGTGCTTACTGCTTACATAAACATAGGAAATGGCTCCCAATCGTCATCAGTCTGAAAATAGTAGGGAGACCGGGGATGCATAGAGTGATTTACTGCATGGTTTAAATGCAGTTAGAATGGTCAAAGTTCAAAATAGGGGGGAATGCCCTGTACGAGTTGATGAAGTTAATATAAGTAACTTACATTTTAAACATTTAGTTCCTGACGACAATGAATCAGTCCTTTTGAACGAAACAGCTGATTTAAAGATTAGGTCACTCGGCGGCGGCGGCCGCGACACTAGGTTTGTCGCCGGTGTTTGCAGGGGTGTCAAGCGGTGAGAGTGAGGTTGTAGGGCGGGGTTCGCTGCTGTCATCGGCAGGCGGTGTCATTTCATCTTGTGATGTACTAGAGGTTTGAGCTTTCATGAGCCAATATCTAATGTCCATGATGAAAAATGGACAATTCATATTTTTAGGCTACCTAAAGCCCCGTCTAAGAAAGTCAGCGAACTAATTTCCTGAGCGGGACGCACACACGCAAGCAAAGTGGGCAATTTAAGAGACAGCTTCACCTATGCGTATCACGATCGCAAAAGGACACAACCAATCACATGCATTAAACATGAAAGCACAATTAAATAAATTCTGATTTGAAAAATCGTGTTAATGGATTTATTTTATATGTGTGTGTGAAATCCGTCTGTGATTCTATTGTCGGCGAAATATCGTTTACATGTGTGCTATTAATAATTTCATCTGAGGGTGCTTTCACACTTCTGTATCACACTTCTACTTACTTTTACGCGCCTGAAACGACTGACGACTAAAAAAAAAAGTAGTCCTGCAAAACCTGCCTAAAAGCTACTGTGTGACAAGGTGTACAGCAAACAAGCGAAAAAACCCAGAAATACATTTTTGTAAGCATCCGAACCGTAAAAGCCATGAAGCATCAGCAGGAAAAGTAGGTAAATTGTGGGATCCTGACACTCAGTAGGCCTATGTCTACGTAATGTGCAGTAAACATTTTGTCACTGGTAGCCTTAGTCATATACCCAAATGTCAGTTTTATATATTATATTTATGTAAGCTAAGCTGTAGCATTTGACAGTATGCAAATTTTAGAATGTGGATAAAGCAGAAAGCTAGGCTTTGCAGTAACGGTTATGTTTGCGAGTGCGGCTAACGTAATGGGTTTTCATTAATTATTACTGAGTGCCTTAGTTTTACAGTAATTGTTAGGTTTTCAAGCGCTCTGTCTCAATTGATCCACTTTTATGTCCTGAAACAACCGTTTTTTGGTGTCGACAGCTTACTGAAATTTAGTTCTGGGTTATTTAGCTTGTTTGCTGTACACCTTGACACATAGCAGCTTTTAGACATTGTTGTTATAAAAACAAGGAGGCAGCCTCTCGCAATGCAAAGTTGCCCCCTCCCCCCTCTGTGTGAGCGTGGCCTAAACGCTCTGATCTCAAGAGATGCTTTTAGACAAACAAAATAATAAATCTGGCACTGACTAAATAAATCCTTGAGTGTTTTGCACACTTTTCAAGACCAAGTGATCTTCTTCACGCGTGCACACCTGTCAATCAAACGCAGGCGCGCACTCGCGCGGAGGAGGCGGAGCCTAAACGGTGAGTCACTCACTCAACCTATCAGAGGCGCGCGAGGGACCGTTTGAGTTCAAAACTGAAGCGGCGCCCTTTACAGGAAAACATTGACACTCTGTGACGACCGTCTGCGAGTTTTTCTGGCATTTCACATTGGATTTTGCCTGAATTTAACATTTACCCAAAATGTCTTCAACGAAAAAGCAGATTTACTATTCCGACAAGTATTCCGACGAGGAATACGAGTACAGGTGAGGAATTTCACTCGTTTTTTCCACTTAGTTCAGTTTCGAGGTGACGTGATACTTCATGATGGCTGTTTCATATTAAAAACATCCGCAAATGATTGAAAACTGTTTGTTTAAAACTTATTTTCCGGGTTCTGTCATTGCTGCGTTATATTGCGTGCAAACTTTAAAAAAAAATCTGTTTAGTCATACTTAAAATATCAGTCAATCAAAGTGACATTGTCCCTCTCCTTCCTCATAGACATGTTATGCTTCCCAAGCAGCTTTCCAAGCTGGTGCCGTCCTCCCACTTAATGTCAGAGGAGGAATGGAGAGGACTGGGAGTCCAGCAAAGTCAGGGCTGGATCCATTACATGATTCATAAACCAGGTTAGTACTTACCACTGTTACCTGTGGACCAGGGCTGTGTTTTAAAACTTACTTTGACAGCTTAATTACTGTCTAGGTTTGCAGATCTCACGTTTTGAGACACATTTTAGGTGTAATGAATGAAATTGACCCAAATATCAGCAAACGTTTTCCATTATTCTCCAAAACCATGATTCCACTCTTTTTATACAGAGCCTCACATTCTACTTTTCCGAAGACCGCTTCCCAAGGAATGAAATTTCAAGATCATCTTAAGAAGTTAAACTACATGGTTGGATCTGACCATAAGTGCATTTCTTTCCATAAGTTGTGATTTGTATATAAGTTTTATTATTTGCAGATCAATGGTAATGAAATGTTAGCCTCCTCCTCCCCCTTTCTTTCGGAGAACTGATGGCAGCCGGAGCCCGGGGGGAATCGGATGCCTCCTCCAAAGTGTTTTCTTTAGATCTACACTGAAGTCATGTAAAATAAGTTGGATGGTGTTTCAGGTCAAGTGATTGTCCCAGTCGTGAATAGAAGGAATAGTTTTTGTTGTACACTACGATGCTTTTCGTTGCTGAACTGCTTTTGTTAACATCTCCACCTTGTATTTTGAGCAGTCAACATTTGTTTGTTCTTCAATTGTTGTTGACAAATCAATAAATATAATTTTTATTAGCTCACTTGCATCCTCATTTGTAATCAGTGTTACGTGACATTAAATAATGACATAACAATCAATATTTGTTAATGTAAAGCGACAGCAGATATTATATAGAAAATGTTTTTTAAATCGACATCACACTATACAAAAAATATCAGCAATTTTTTATTTAGTGCATAGAAAAAAGCAACCAGGAACAGTCTTGGAATTTCATTGGTCAAATGGTCTGGGAATGTTGAATATTTCCAACATTAGAGTTTACTGTATGAAAAATATCAATCATTTTTAAGAATGCAATGAAATTTTCAAAGTGAAGTCAAGAAAAGTAGTATTTACATATACAGCCTTCAAAATTTGACCAGCAGATGTGACAGTTGTGCACATGTTGTGGAAGCAGAAAAAACGGTGACAAGGAGGAAAACGGACACGATCCATGGAATAAGGGGAAATTTTCAGAATTCTGAATGCCAAAAAAGATCTTCTTCATTTTTAAGCTATGTTTATGGCTGCAAGCCATTAAACGGACAGACTGAACTGATGTAACATTTGATGATTAGCCTTCTACCAAATCACGAAAAGCAAAAGGAAAAAAAGATCTACATGATATTCACATATGCAGTTCATAGAGTGTGTAATGTTTTAGCCCTACAGTTAAAGCATTAAATATTTAAACCTTTAACATTGAAACCACATTTTTATATCAAAATTCAGAGTTTTTTCTTGCTGTTTTTAACTCACAATTCTGAGGGGGGGTCAGAATTGTCAGATATAAACTTTCTATAAACTAATCTTTTCAATGTTTTTATTCCATGGCTTCCACAGACTTCTTCTGCAGAACTGTCCCTTTCTGCGACACAGGGATAGCTGCAGGCCGGAGTAATGGGTGTGCCGATAGGTGAATTGCTTCAACAGAAACTAAACCCAAACCCACCCGAAACCCTGACAGACAGCTTTCACAACAATGAAAAAGAGCTTTCTCCACGCCCCACCTTTCGGCCCATTACTCCAACCAGCAGAGACCCCACACTTGCAGATAGGCTCCGCCCACAAAACACCAAAATGGTCTATACTACTAATCTACCACTAAAGGGGTCACAAACTCTGAGTGCCTGACCCCTAAAGAGAAAGCAGGAGGCCTGGGCTTGTGCACTGTCACTTTTTCTGGGTTATGACTTCCAGGACCTGGTACAAGTGTGGACTCCCTCACAGCAGCGTGTCTGCCCAACATGGAGAACGCAGGCTGCCTCGGGAGGTAGACACTGGGATCTGTGCGGTTATATCTACCAGGACCCGGAGTCTTGGATAAGTCCTCGGCCGGACCTCCAGATGTGCATCTCCCAGAGATGGTGTAACTGGCACTGGATGTTTTGGTCAGGATGTGGGAGCCCATGAGAGAAGGGAGGGTGTATTTGTTGGGGGCGGGCACTGTGTCCACGGTGCGATACTGAGTGCGGCAGCCCATGGTGTGGGACGGTGGTTTGCGATGGGTGCTGGACAGAGGGGCTTTCTCAGGGCTGTATGCTCCTGGTCCAGGGGTGGAGAAGGTTCCTGCTACAATTGTCAGATACAAGGGTAAGGAACTGTCAAACTCAGTCCATTCCACCTAAGTGTTTCCTGGTGGTTTCGACATGAAGTGGATCAGTCGACCAGTAAATCACTAACCGTTTCAACAGAAAGACACATTGAATAACCGACTTACCTCGATTTTCCATCCTGCCATGCATGGAATAGGCAGGAGTGCCGTCCCTTCCAAAGCGAGTCAGTTTGGCATCAATGTGATATTTAGGCCCTGGACTACAGTCAATGCTATGCACTGTACAGTCAAAGCAGAATAAACAGCATTACATCACTTAGGAAAGAAATGGTCACACTTTACATCACAGTACTCGTGTTGCTGAATATGTAGTATACTGTGTAATACACAAGAACTACATGTATTTATATGCAATTATTTTGTTAAATATGCTACATGTAGGGTACAAGACCCTTTCGATTTGATCACATGCAATAAAATGTTGCAGAATTTTATAGCTTATGCCTAAAAATATTAAATGTAAAATGTCACAAAATATCACAGATCCAAAATGTACAACATACTGTAATAAACTGTATTGGAAAATAATAAAAAAAAGTTAAGAGGTGGCTAAAGTGAATAAGAAAAACAACCAGATAAAGAGTGGTGCACCATATGAATATATTTAAATTTGTAATATTTAAATTATTAAAGTAGCTTAAAGTATATGCAATACTTGGGGTAAAACACCTTTCACTAATTTCCTTTATGACATGATTTTAAATTAAAATTAAATTAGGTTGGTGCTAATCTATTAGCAAAACTACACCACAATGATTCGGAAATGTACAGCAGCTGTCTCCCTCTTGTGGTGACACTAGCAAAATACAGGATTATGAACTAAATGATTTAAAGGGATAGTTCACCCAAAAAATTTTAATTCTGTCATTCATTACTCACCCTCATGTTGTTCCAAACCCGTACTACTATCGTTCATCTTCAGAACCCAAATGAAGATATTTTTGATGAAATATGAGAGCTTTTCTCCCTCCATAGGCAGCTATGCAACTACCACTTTTAATGCTTCTAAAAATTCATAAATAGATCGTAAAACTAATCCATATGAATTAAGCAGTTTAGTCAAAATTTTCTAAAGAGACACAATCGCTTATGATGAACAGATTGAATTTAGGCTTTTATTCGCATATAAACATTCATCAACTCACAAATCAGTTGTGGTAAACTGAAGCTCAAGTTCTTTATGATGTGCGAGAACCAATGAGGTTCATTCTCTTGTTTTCTCGATTTTATAAAAAATATCTTAATTTGTCTTCCGAAGATGAACGCTAGTCTTACGGGTTTGGAACGACATGAAGGTGAGTAATTAATGACAGAATTTTCATTTTTGGGTGCACTATCCCTTTAAGTGAAAATGTTAACATGGATGATTTGCAAATGTTTCTTGTGTAAAAATCAGCTAAAAGGATTTTATAGAAAAATAGAGTTCCATTATATTTGTATTATTCTGTTTAACTAATTTATTTCACTGCAAATTATTTCACTGGCTAAGTCAGTACAAACTCACTGTTGTTACTCATCCTGCCATGGAAGGAGAAGGCAGGACTCGTTGACTTGGTAAAATCGTGGCCTACAAAGCCGATAGCCGGTGGAAGGATGTATCGACCAGGCCCTGGCCCTGTAGACAAGATTGGAAAACACATGTCATGTGTGCACAACATATGCACAGCCCTACTTGTGCAAGTAATCAGAAATTATTAGTGACGCATTTTTTGGCAGGCAGTTGTGACAGAATCTGTTGAGGAGATTCACACCCTTTAGATGCAGCCCAGCAGGAATGTGAGCTCATCTCAGTGGCGTGATGGTTTTTCCTGGAGTGGAAGACAGACAATGCCTTTGGCTATCTTCTCTGATACTACCAGGGGAATGCCATGACATCAGCCCACAAATGTTTGTGGGCATGAGAAGGGCTACTGGAAGCACAGAACATTCTTTCACATTTACTTCAGCATGTTTTGTCAGGCCAGGGCACAGTTATCGTAACCTCCCTGAAAGTGTGAAGTAGCTCCTCTCCATTTAAATTAAAATTTGATGGGGACATAATAACATTGGAAGCATAATATTTGTTACAAAATACATCACTATGTTTGCCATAGTAACTTTTTTTTTAAAGAAAGAAAGAAAGAAAGAAAAAAGTTCTATATCAATCAACAGCTCAATTTTCTCTACGCAGCTTTACAAACTACGCAACAGTGAGTGAGAACTGTGACAACCAAAATTATTGCGTTTAAAGCTATTGCTATTCACTTTTTAAAAACATAGCCTATTTAAACAATACAACAAAAACAAGAGTTCTGTTTTTCAATTAGTCTATTTTTGCTCCGCCAATGGAAATAATTCCAAGCATAGAATCAACCTTCTCCTAGCAGCACATTTTCCTGAATGAACCAGTTTGTTTAACGAATCGGTTGACTAAATTATTTAACGATTCACTCATAAAGAGCCAATTGTCGCCACCTAGTGGCATTAACGATGTAGCTTGCAGAAAGAATCGCTGAAAATCCCCCCCCCGATAGACTTTACTCAGAGCAGCGCCACGACAGGTATGAAAGTGAGGCAGGCTGTGGGGGATAGACTTACTTATCGGGTTTTCAATGGAATACGCTGAAAAACCCACTGACGAGATGTATGTCTGTCCCTCACAGCCTCGCTCATCAAAGATGACGCTGCTGTGAATAACGTCCATATGCACAGATTAACGGTCCACTCTAGCGGACTGATACAAACACAAAGTGAATAGTCCCAGTGCTGGAACGTCGGTTCACCAATTTGATTGGACAAGAGGCAGCATTCGTGCTAATATTTGCTCCAAACACAAGTTCTTACATTGAAGGTAAGATTGTTGCAAGGCAAATAGTAACGTTATTTACAAATATGCATAACAGCTCACCTTTTTCTCTCCCAGCAATAACCGGACGTTTCCTCTCCGTTTCACTCATAGTCCGATTCACATCTGGGACTGTTTAACCATTTACTTCAAGAAATATACTGCCTGTTAGCTGCAGAATTGGACAGAGACCTACTTACTATCAAATCTGTATGCCAACCTTTCCATAAAATGTAAGCTATTTTGATGAGCTCAAGGAAGAATTAACATTCACGTCAGTATCAGTTGTTCCAAGCTGCAAAAACCCAAAGTAGGTGTAGATCTTCAGAATATCATCAAAGCTGAGGTGATGTTAGTAGGACCTCTTCATTTTCATCTTCATAGATTCACTAAATCAGTTGGAAATTCTGCTTTCTGACCTCTCTTGAATTGGAAAAGTTCAGTCAAGTTCTCCACCGTCCACCATCGGATAATGTAAAAACCGAAGCCACCCAAGTGGAAAACTGATGCTTTGGAGTGATCTTCATTCAACCCCACTTACTCAGTCAGGGGCTGCCAAACCCATTAAATATACAAATGCGTTTGAGAGACAGAAGCACAAAGGTGTCATCACTTGAATTCATTGTCTTGTAACACTATCTCCATCAGGTTATCCCTCCCCTCACTTACCCTTTCTCTTTCATGCTTTTCTCTGTTCATCAGAGCAGAGACAGACCATCATCAAGCATGGGTCGCCAGGGAGACCAGCCGCTGGGGGCCCCCCTGCAAACTTCATAGACAGGGCCCTCAGCAACCGAGAAGCTAGGAACATCTGAAGAAACATCTAAAAGAATATGTACCACCATATGCCTATCTATCCAACTGAAATGCGTCGTTTACAATTCTGGGAAGTGCTTTTTAAAAATCACAAGACGTTTGAGGGAAGTTAGGTGAACATGTCCACCGTTGCACTGACCAGCAAACAAACATTAAACATTAACAGTGCTGTCTGATGCTGTGGTTACTGGAGATGGATGTCAACATAGACAAACTCACACAAGCTGACCCAGCAGACGCAGAATCACATGGGGTCATTGTTGCTGGGACCTTTAAACAAGTTTCAGAGAGGTTTGAAGAAGCTGAAGCGGTTAACCAGGGGTTTTGTTTTGTTGCGGCAATGAGTTGCTCACAATGTGAGGGGATTGAAAGATACTCTAGTTTAAACAAGCAAACGCTTAGTGTATGTGTACAGTTGAAGTAAACTTCGGGCTTTACACATCCAAGAACCATTAAAAAAACAAATCCTGTTATAACAGATTGTAAGCAACGTTAGCCTATTTTGAAAATCCACACAAAATAGTCAAGCTGAGATATTATTTAGATTTGGTATGCACTAATCCTAATTGTGCATATTATATAGAACGGGCAGTATGCAAATTGTAATTCAAGCATAGCAAAAGAAAGCTTTCACACAATACAGATTGCATATAAAGTTTATTCTCGTTGACTTTTTGTTGTATATGTTGTATTTGATATCATTGAAGGTTAAATTCATTCAAATTTACAATGATTTTCAAAATTTACATGGGCCACTTTGTGAATGCATTTTCTGCATAGATAGAGAAGTAAAGTATGTTAAACAGGCCTTTGAGAGTAATACATTCTTATTGATACCTGAATGCAAAATCAAATTTACAAATATATTTAAGTAACTTAATGATCACAGAGGCATTTTGTTTGAAGTTCTGCGGGTGCATATTTCGTGTGGGCCTACCGATTTTTATTTAGTATTGCAGTTTAGTCAAAATAGCTTATATTCTGTACAAATCATATTCCAGTTTATGTATCAGAGTTTGTTTTCTCTGATTCAAAGACTAATTTAGCATAGGATGACTGGGAAAGAAGCTTATTTATCAGCTGCAGTCTCCTCTCATGTGAATAAACCAGACATCAATAAGTAAAAATAGTAGCTACACACCTTAACAATTTTGTACGAAAGACCAGCTCTGGAAGTGCACTTTCAATCATAGCACATTTTAACGGAGTGTGAAAACACACGAGTAGATTGTGTTCAGAAAAAAGGGAGGATCTGGCCATGGAAATGAGAAAATAAAAAAATTAACCATACAAACAAAGGCACTAGCCACAAATAAATACCACAGATAGAAAACAAAAACAATAAAATATTTGATTCTAAGGTGAATTATACTTACAAACATAAATACTGGACTATTAAAACTAGATTACAAGAGGAATACAGGGAGATGTCATACCATCACTAAACTTAAAGAGCTATGGAAATTAATTTAAAAACAGAGTACTGATATTATTTCTCTTTCCAAACACACACATACACACACACACAGAGCTGTCATCTTGCTGGGGACACCTCTCTTTTCCAGCCCTTCTTTTACACAAACATATTCACAGAGAATGTACAATGTGGAGCTCTCGCACTTGCTGCTGGTGGCCAACGGTCTCTGTTGTAAAGGAGGCAGAGAAACAGACAAAAGTTGCTTAATATAAACGTAAATGATGTTTTACATTTCTTGGATGAAAAGGTTCTTTAAGTGGCAGCAATACATGAATTGTATTTCACCATCGCTCAGGTGAGTCCTTTGTGTCCACTGTGAGGATATGTCCACCCAGAAGTTGTGCGGTGTCTTCCACCTCCTCTTCCTCTTTTATAGGCACTAACTTCTCCTCACTCTCTGGTGAAAAGCTGTCCGTTTCAGGGTCGTACTCGTAAGAATAGTAGGACACTTCAGCCATAGAACCTGGCTCCTCCTCTCCTATGAAATAAAAGCTGTCAATCCCGTTGCAGAACAATGTGCTGTCTTTGACAAAAGCATTGTTTGATTTGTTTCAGTGATATTCTTTTTTTCTGGAGATCAAGATAAAAAAATAAAATAAAAAAAATCCCTTATTATGGCTGTGGTGTTCCTCAAGTGTATGTTTTTGGGCCGCTTTTCTTTTTTCTAAAAACATGTTTTTGCAATTAAATTTATATTTTAACAGTTATTCATAAAAATTGAATATAATAAATAACTGTAGCTAGCAAATATCTATTGCCAGTCAAACATTACTGAATTTAATTCTGTTTTTACTGTACAAAATTCATGTACAAAATGGCCAGTAGGGGGCGATCCTTGCATATACTGTATATATATATATATATATATATATATATAAAGCAGCAACTCAAGCTGATTCTATTACTGTCCTATATTGTATTTTAATAGATAGATCAAGTGCTTAAATGTATCTCTAATGTTAGGAATTCATAGCTTGGGTATCTTAACTCATTTATTATCTACAGAGAATGTTTGCAGGACTTTAACATAAAAATGTCCATAAATGACTCAAATCCCAGCTTAGAGACTTTTGTCAACACAGCTGCTCAGCACCACTTAATCATTAAGGATAATAAATGTCTTCTTTGCGGTTTGGAATTATACCTGAAATTGAAGGCTACTCATTTCCATGTTTTCCTTTGCAAATAATATATAATTAATACACATACCTAAAAGTAAGGTAACAGAAAAGTAAAATAAATGTAAATTATTTGACATGCATATCTGTTTTTTTTTCAACTCTTTTTGAGATTTTGTTAGGGTTAGACATCACTGCAAGTCATGATTGTGCTTCAAAAAACATTTTCGATCTAAGACTAAGCTAAATCTGTGCTTAGTTTTCCCAAACATATTTACAAATGACAAATCCAAGATTCACCTCAAGCATTAATAGACAAACAAACTTGGTAATTACCTCAAGAAAAATAAGAACTAAATTCTTGCAAACATTTAAACAGGTGGCATCCAGGTAAAGGAAACTTGAACAAAATAAAAGCGGGCCAAAAACATAACCTTGAGGAACCTTAACAACCACAGCCATATAGACACATTTTCTCGGCCCAAACACAACACAGGGCAAGTCTTAACAGCTCTACAAGAGACAGTCTAATCAGTCTGGGAGTTTTCCAGAGGACACACACACACACACACGTTGGTGCTACAACATTATGAGGACTCTCCATAGGCTTAATGGTTTTTATACTGTACAAAATGTATATTCTATCCCCTTACACTAAACCTATCCCTAAACCTACCCATCACAGGAAACATTCTGCATTTTTACATTTTTAATAAAACATTGTTTTTTATGTTTTTTAAGCTATTTGAATTATGAGGACTCATGAAATGTCCTCTTAAACCCCACATAAACAAGCACACACACACACACACACACACACACACACACAGCTGAGTGTACATGTGATATCATGAGCACTTCTAATTTGCCTTAAGTACTTATTGTGCAACTTAAATGGTTGTAATGTTTTTTCTCATCAAATTACGACCATTGAGGGCAATACACTAAAAAACGAATGTACTTCTGTCCTGTTTTCCAATAAAAATAGCTAAACAAGATACATTTTCTTGAGAAGGAATATTGTGAAGAATATATCTTGAATTAATTGTTAATTCTATAGATTCATAGTGCAATTTCATGTTACAAACTGGCCAATGAGGTTATTAAAGTCAAGAATATGAGGGATATAAATCCTGCTTAAGATATTGTAGTACAGTATTGATCTCCAACCTGGGAACACTTAAGCAGGTTCCAGGGGCAATTTGGAAATATTTAAGTTTTGCTTTGTTAAATCTGTAAGTTGCAAGTTCTGATGAATGATTTAAAATCAAACCAAGCTAGCTTTTGCTTTTGCTCGCAGTTAATGGTATTTGAAAAGGCCAAACCCTATACAGGAGGGTGCGAGTTGAGCGACAGGAGGCTGGGATGCGAATTATCCAAGCATTGATGTAGTCTGGGCTGAATGCAGGTCTGTGCACGCATAAGCTTCTTCGCATGTAGCTTCTGATTGTTGAACTCTTCAACACTTGCCCATGTGTGGCACACGCTCGCACCTGCAGGGCACTGACGCAGATGTGTTCAAAGAAAAGTAGGAAGAGGAGAGGATGATACCTGCAGGAATGAGTATAGGTTCCTGTTCTGGTTCTTCTCCTGTAGCATGTTCTCGCTCTTCAATGGCCTCCCCCACTGTAAGATGACAATACATTACCATACTTTACATGAATTAGATACAGTATTTGCTCAGTTTCATATCTGGTTTCCATTTCCAGGTCTAGAATCATTTGTTTGCACTTGTGCTGCCACTTGGTTTGATATTTTGATGTATGACATTGAGACTTTTCAACCAAACAGCCGTTGTTTTTAAGTAGATCCAAAATAATTAAATGTACGAAATAAAGCACAAAAATAATCTTTAAATTACCCCATGTTCATTTTCTCACGTTTTCCACTATATTATATTTTATTATATTAATTCGTATGAACCAACTTATCAATGAATGATCATAAAATAAATATTTACCCATGTATATTTTTACTAAAACATTTTTATATGAAAAATGTGATGGAGACTTCTAGAATATTTTTTAGTCAAAAGAATCACTGAAGGGTTGTGAAGTGATCCCTTGAAACAACAATTTGAACTGATTCACAAAAATGAATCCAACTGACCAACAGTTCTGAATTGTTAATAAGTGCACCAATGATCCTGAAATTAATTTAATGACGCAATCTTTAAAAAATCTTGATGCCAATGTATATATATATATATATTTTTTTTTTTAATAATTACAATATTCACGTTACTTAGAACGAATCAGTTAAATCATTTTAAATAATTTGACTTAAGCATATTTTTTAAAACATTTTAGTATATGAAAAAAATGTGATGTGGAGACTTCTATGAATTTTAACTCATATCACTAAAGAATTTTTAATGAATTATTTGAAACAGACAATTTGAACGATTCACAAAAATAAATCACACTGGCCGACAATAAGACATCAGAATTTTTTAAAACATCACCAACAGTCTTAAAATTAATCTAATGACACAATCTTAAGGAAAATTGGTGCTTAATAATTTTTTTTTGTTGAAAACAATCACATTTACAATGTTGCTAACATTAAACATGTAAAATTGTTTAAAATAATTTTTAACAAATATAATTTTTTAATAAAACATTTTAATATAGAAAAATGTGAGACTTCTAGTAACTTTTTATATAGAAGTGAAACCCCGAATATATAAAGTTAATTAAGTGTACTTGTGTAAGTGTATCTTTAGTAGACTAAGATTAAAAAGACAACAACCTAAACATAGACCAAAACTAATTCTGATTTAGGAGCATCGAGCACCATTCTCTTGATCAAAATAAAATAAATCGCAAACGCCTACCGCGGCCTACCACATTGGCACAGATTTCCCGCGTAACCTTTTTTGTGTCCCCTTCCTGATAGCGGTCCTCTGTAAAACAAGAAAGACCCTTTGTTGTTGGTCCGAGCGTCGGAAAGGAATGTGACAGGATTTTTCTAACCCTCTGCCCCCCTTTTCTTTTCACTGTTAAAGGGCCTCGGACAAAAGCACTCTGTCATTTGGAGAACCCTGTAATACACCATATACTGGTGTGTATGAGAGTATGTATGTGTTTATATCATCTGCAAATGCAGCACCTGAACAGCTGTTCCTACCAAAGTAGGTACACACACCTCAGTCTTTCTCGGTTTGCGAAAACAGGGGTTTGATTCCTTGAATCGGGCCTGTCTGGACATGGATAATTGCAAAGCACTGAAAACACTTTGATTGTCTTTGATGCACAAGTGGATAAGGCTTTAATCTTGCCTGTGATATGAGAAAAAAAAAAAATAGCAAAACAGATGTCAAGTGGCAAGATACAAAATCTCAACAGGAGACCAATATGACTCTTTGGAAGCTCTGATCGACATTACGGTGATCCGAACCAGGGATCTTACCAGCTTATTTCCTTCTTATCTTAACTAGAGAATGAAGTTAAGAATATTGTAATTCCCAAAATCATTTCTTATCTTTTTTCTTAAGATTGTGCTTAAAGCTAGGGCATACGATTTCAAAGATTGTTCATTATTAATATCCTCGTTTAGATGCTGGTTATGGTTATATAGTACAATCCTAACAATAGGAATAGAAAAAAGAATGAAAAAAATCCATTCACTCTATTGGCTGTACAGCCGCAGAGAAGTTGACCAATGTAAGCTGTCCGGCCGGAGAGCTTACATTGGTCAACTGCTCTCATCCAATCACCAGCTCCACTTGAAACTCCGCCTGGCGCTCGTGTCTCCACGGCACCTGACCCCGCCCCCCTCCTGCGACATGAAATTGCGTGAAAAAGCAGCTGACAGTCAATGGTAGCTAGCTAAGTAGCATCAGATAAAAAAAATGGATCAAAAATAAAAGACAGCAGCAAGCGGCCCCTGCTTGCCCCTAGTGTAAAGTTTGGAAGAAAGAGAAAGTCTGTAGTGGAGAGAGCAGAGATTAAAAAAAAAAATGTGAAGAACGCCGGACTCAGAGTAGAATAAATATAGGGTCCACCATTGATTGTTGGAGGAAACTTTGGGGAGATCTTGGACTGAAGACCGACGCTGACACGGCTGACTTTTTGTTGAGTAGGTGACGTTAAACATTTATTTATACTTTTATGGTGTGACGTGTTACATAAATAGCTTTTTAACAATTACTGAAAACCTTAGCAATACTAGTAGTAGTATACTAATGGTGGTGGGGAGTTTAGAACATTTCATGTGTTGCTAATCTTGCGTTGGCGTGAACAGAGGGGAGGGGTGTGTGTGTGTGTGTGGAGGGGCAGGATGAGTTTTTTAAAAATTCAGGCTTCCTCGACCGATTTTCAAAATCGTATACCATAGCTTTAAGACACAACATGAGAATAATATGAATTCCTGAAAAGAATGTTCTTAAAAATCATCATAAATACCCTCTTAAATTTAGGATAACCTGTAATTTGTCTTAAATCAGTAAGCAAAGGTACGTCATTAATTAACTCAGTAGGTTGTTTCAAATGTTAAGCATTACAGTGCTGATGCAACAGTAGATTCCATTTAGTGACAGGCTCTTTAAAATGAACTTTTTAAAATTCGTGACACATTAGAAATTCCTGACTCTGAGTGCTGGACTCCCAACAAGCCAGTCACGCCGATAATATTATTATATAATTTGCAGGCAGTGCAAAAAGACGTCTTTGCATTGAGTTGAACAGCGAGTCTTCAGCAAGAACCGCCATACAATCAGATACTGTAACACCGAAGCCTGTCATTTTCTTGAATAAATATTTGAGATCTTAAGATTTTTTACAAGAATGGCACTTAGGAACATTATTCCAAATTTTTTGCAATCTTAAGAAGATTTGCTTGAATCTGTCCCCCAGGTTGAAGGTTTGTTTGAAGGTTTGTTTGCCCGAAACATCTGCGGTTTTCCTTGCACATGTCAGTGCCTGTGTGTATCTGAAAGTCCTGCGAATGAACCTCTTAAAAGGAAGGAAAAAACACGTCTCTAATTATGCAATGAGCATGACTTCATCTAAGAGTGTCTGGAGAGGGTAGCACCTGGTTCGAGATCACATGGTATAAACCTTGGCAAAAACGAGTTCCGTAATGCAACGGTACAGCTTTACAAAGCTTCCATAAGATGCGCAAAAAGTGGGGATTTCATATCTTGCAGACACGTCTAGGTTATAAATTCACAGATAGGTTGCAGAACTTACTCTGTGGGCAGTGGCTGAAGGGCATCTGCTCTATCCGTGTGCTGTTTCTGCAAGCGGACACCTCCATCTGACACTGATTCTGGTAGATCTGGCCGTCAGAACCACACACTGGCTCTCCGTCATAGCCGCAGTCACGATAACATGTACAGCGCTCGTAGTGTTCCTCCTCCGGACAGTCAAAAATGTTATTGCACTGACTGCCTTGCACAAAGCCTGGGGGGTGAAATAGTCTTTAAATGTCAAGTACAGTATGTGCAATTAGAAGTAGATATACTAGAAGACAAAGATGTACTGACCTATCCAATGATTGCTGGAGCTTTCCACTTCATTACATGTGGTGCCATCACACAGTTCTCGCGCTAGTGGGCTGCTCTCGCTCACGTTGTAGAAACGAGTGGCTTCAAATGCTGTACAAAGTCAATCAAAATGTGATTAACCATATTCATAATAATAGATATTCGCATATCCATATTCGCATACCAAAATTGTATTACTGTTTAAAAAAAATCTAAAAATGTTTGTACTACAATGGTACTACAACGGTAATCTTTTGAATGCAGTAGGATTGTCCAAACCTACCTGGTTCATAATAGTCATAGACTTTCACTGGCACTGGAGCTGTCTTGCCCACAATATACTCCCTCACGGCGTTGAAAGCCACACAGGTCATACACTGACTGGGAATCTGTGGGATTTTACAACAATTCTTTAATACACCCCCCTGACAAAACATCTGGAGTTATATGAAACTTGAACCTCAAGTTTTTAACATACAGCTCTCGAATTGTGTAAATGTGCAGCTAGCGCTACACCAAGCTGTCATTACGCAACATTAACTCACCTCGTCAAAGTAGAAAAGAACCTTCCTTCCGTCTATTTCATACCTCTTTAGCCCCACTCGCTTATCCAACAGAAGCTGGGAACAAGATTATTAGAGAGAATGATTATTTAGCACTGTAAACAATGCTAACTTCAAATCTAAAGCTAATGTGTCATTTAACAAATGGATTTGTCTTACAGTACACTCATTAAAAGGAAAAAAATACCCATGTAAGCTATTTTATGAATGTGGCTGACTTGGTTAGCCAGATAAGTTTTGGGCATAAAGATTCTCCAAAACAAGCTAGCATTTAGCTAGCTACGTTAAAAGGAGAAATGAGGGGGGGGGGGGGGATGTCTCAAAGTCCCTTTCTATGTAGGTACCATCAGTTGTATAATAAAAGTAAACTAAGTCTACCAAAAATATGAATGGTTCATTTGAGTGTTGTAATCACACAACATAAAAAAAGTTTTAGCGGCTAATGAATCAGAAGTATCGCACATTTTCAGTAAAAAGAATACGTCCGCATTGAAAAATAATGTGGATAGTTTAGACCCTATATTATGCGTTGTGAGTCTTTCCATTGTCTTTCCATAGTTTGTCATACAAGTGGTCCATCTCTTTACCTTCATACTGTATATGATATACAGTATATCTTCTCAAACCTGCTAGCTATCACACTAGCTAGCATGTCTCTCTTTATGTCAACTGGCATAAAGTTGAATTGCTTAATTTTGCCTTTCATGTCATGCACTCAGTATGTGAGTATCTGTACACTGCTTCCTCCCAAATGCATCCTAACATCCTATGTGTGTGTGTGAGTGAGAAAGAGAAAGGTGGCGAGCACTTGGACACAGTTTATGAGGGGCCCAATGTGAGCTGGCGCCACAAGGACACATTCGAACATAAACACGCATACACAAACATACACAGTTTGACTACAGCCCCAAATAAATGACCAAGAGTGATTTCATTTGTCCAAAAGCCACAGCAGAGAGCATGATGTCAGAGAAAGCCTTGCTTGTTAATGTTGCCAAAATAAAAATCTAAAAAAGGAAACTTGTTGCTTTGCGGACCAAAGATCGTTGTCATAATTGCGACATTTATAGCACTGTTCATTGTAAAAAGTATTGATTTTCACTGTGGAATATATGAGAAGCAAACTATCTTCCAAGCATGTCCTCCCCCTTACTATAAATTAAAACAATGAGACATGACGGTGTAAGCAATCTTGCTTCCCATAGCGAAACGAGGAATGTGAACAGCCGGGGTCATGCAATAAACATAGAGCCAGCCAGAGGTGGCTGTGTAAAGCCAGCTCGTTACTGGCTAATGGCGCTAATTAGACACGTTCCACCGCGGTGAGCGTCGGAGTCAGCTCACGTTATACGGCTCCAGAGGTAGCGTCGGTTTACTAGCGTGGAGGACATGAGTCCTGGGACCTATAACATGACTAATGAGGGACAATAAGTTGACTGGGGACAAGAATGGTGACCTAAACCAACCTCCATTTACACACATACCCCCAGCTAGAGGAGGAGGTGGGGCTGGTTGACCCCCTCCTGTGCATTTCCTGTTCTAGGCCGCTTTTGTGGACATTAAGGTCCTGTGGAGGGTCTGTAAGCCCAGCTGGAGCTGCATAACCCTCACATTTGATTGTGGCCAGAAACATTTATAAACCAATAATATTTACAAAACACACACATATAACTGTCTTCATCCTCAGCATGTAATGCAGTTATAAAATATACTTGTAATAAATATTAATTATATTCATGTTAATTATATACCAGAAGTGTCAATAAAATAAAAACACAATGGCCATTATTATTATTATATCCTAAATAAAGTCAAGTTAATATATAATAATTCGGATATTTTCTGGACTTTATAAATAATATAATTATATCAATAAAATGTTAATTACATTTATTAATTACATTTAAAAATATAAAATAAATATATATAATTTAATGGTTTTATTTTATTTGACAAACCAAATATGAATGCCCATTTTTCTGTGTGTGTTTATGTTTATGTGTGTGTCCGTGAGAGAGTGAAAGACTGATAAATTCCGCGCCATACTGCCTCCTTTGAAATGGCCTCCAGATGTAAACTCTGTCCATCTGCCAAGAGGACACATGCAGAGACGGAGAGAGAAAGGGAAAAAGAGCAAGAGAGATGCACTGTCCTATTATAGGGACACCGTGTCAATCTTGTGTCTTTATTAGCTAACTTAAATAATGTGACAATGGATAGGAAGTTAATATAATAAAGATACAATAGATTAGGATAGATTAAGATAATACAGAACAATAAAAAAAGAGAGAGAGATATCTTACCCTCTCCAAACTTTCAACATCCGCACGGAAGCCAGATAACAGAGGGACTTCTAGGACAGCCATGTTGGATGAGCCAGCATGCAGCCACCTGAGGAAGTACAGGGGCGTTGGGCTGTAAATGTACATCTAAAATCTAGAATCAATCTCTAAATACACTTAAAAATGCATCAAATCCTTTTGTCTACGTTGTTACCTGGTGCAAACCTCCAAAGTAACACTGTAGTCCAGGTGATCTTTGTGGGCCGCGGGGTCCTCATCGTCTACATGAGCCCTTCGCTTGCGACTCAGCTCTGATCGGTTATCATCACGAGAACGGGAGCGGGAAGACATGTGTCGAGAGGACGGCAAGATGTGCTGTTCCTGTCTGGGTTCCTTGAGGTCGACTTTCAGCTGAAAGGCTGGCTTAGCCACTGGATCAGGCACATTGTAGGATACATCAATCTGGAGATGTAGACAAGCATATGATGAATCCCCATGATGTCTTTGCCTGGCACCCCATTTACATTCAAATTAGTATTTTTTGTATATATGACATTTTATGGACAATCAGGAGTAACGTCGTATGCCTGTTTTCCTAAAAAAGAGACACAAAATTTGTGGTTTCATTCATGTCTGCCAAAATATTTAGTGTAAAGGATTTTGTTACAAACTATTTGTTCACTCACAGATAAAAGATAATCTTGCATCTTTTCATCCAAACAACCTGAGAACAGAACGTCAAGGTGCTGATGTGGTTCTAGTTGTTCTGTGGCCTAGAATGAGTCTATTGTTTCTAAGGGACTCAGTACCAAACATATTTGAGTAGACCATCCTATCTAGGGGTAGATTACAGGAGAAAGAACATACCCCTGGCATTCAATTACTTATATTTTACCAGATCTTTCCATTCTAATGGCAGAAATGTGAACATTAGTACTGAATTTCCCCTGTAAATAGAGCTGGCGGAGGGATTCGCCTCTAAAGGAGGAGGAGGACGAAGAGTACAACCGTTTATCTGTAGAGAGAATGTGGTGTTGAGTTTGCCAGAAACAGTACCTGCATTAGACAGCAGCCTTCTCCTTTAGCGCTGACAAACAGTCCTGTTGGAATGCTGGGTATCTGAACAAAGAGAGAGAGAAAATGCAAGACTTATCAATCAGATTACCGGCACAAGCATTAGCAAATAAATTAACCGACTGGCCCCTGTCCAACATCAAAATTACACGCATTTAAACTGACACTGCTAATCACAAAATGGGGTGATGTGCCAAGCAGATGCTGAGAGGAGGGGCGTATCAAGTTCAGGCCCTCACTGAAAATACCTCTCTGACAGTAGAATGTAGAGATGTCAGTCGTGTTTGTGGATGATTTTTACCACAGCTTTTTGAAGAATCTTCTTATTGTCCCATTGAAGCTCAAAAGTTTCTTGGAAATCCAGATTAGTGGAAGCCAGAGATATGGTGAGATTGACCCCACCCACATATGACAGGATGGCATATTCAGACAGGGCTTGCAATGCCACACAAGTATCCTGTATTTGAATAAAAGAAAATAACCCAAGTTTAATAACGCACAATTAACCTAAGCTATGTTTTGCACTCTAGTGTATTACTTATTGTATCCAAAAGAGTAGTATGCTATTACAAATACAACCATTGTTGGATTGAATGCATTGCATTGTGGGATACATCCTTTGGACACTAGCAAATGTATATTGTTGGGGGAAAACAGAAAATTTGTGGATTGGATACATGCTGCACAATAAATAGAAGTAGTATACAAACATAATGTAGCCCAATAACAAGGACTGAAAAACATATTTGTCACCTGAGTTGAGGAAAAACCTCCCAGGGCATTCCTTTGTTTTGACAGCCATTTAACTACAGGTAAGGCCGATGCCACGTCACCCAGAAGCGTGTAGGTGAGTAGACCATAAGCCGTCATCTCAACTTCAGCTGACACAACTAAAAAAGCAGAGAAAACAAGTTTGATAAATTGAATATCCTTTGTGAGTTGATTGATTGTTGGATTGATTGATAGACAGATACCTGATTGGGAGAGGCCATCGCTGAAGCCCATAAATGTGTCCTCATCAGTTACAGTGCTTCCAGTAAGACTCCAATGAGTGAAACCATCTGCAAAACATTTGGAATCAACAACATGCTAATTGCAACCAATAACTATCTTGTAATACACCTTGATAAATTACCTTGGGTGATGGCCATGTGGTTAAGGCGCTTCAAAGCCAATGGAGCATATGGACTGCGAAGTAAAGTGAGTGTATATGCGGACAGAGCAGTAGTATACGGGTCGTCAGCAGAGTATGTGTTGCTCTCCAAAAACACCTTTGCTTTAGCAACTGCAACCTTTTCCTCCTGAATAAAAACACCATTCAGAACAATTCATTGGCAGAAGATAATAAGGGTTAATAGGAATAATAATAAGTGTATCTGAACATACTTCTATTTTGGCTAAGGTGTAGAGAAAGATCAATAAAATAAGTAAAGACATCGCTTCGCTTTTACACTGCTAACAGGTGTTTCTTTTGTTAATTTCAAAATACCTTCAGTACAAATCCATTTAAATCCTTCAGCTTTATCTTCTTAAGAAATGTACAACCTCGCTTATGATCTTTCATCTGCTTAGCATCAGCAGACTGACTTTTATCTGTACCATATGTCCTTTTTCTCATGGAACCTGGACGCTAGCCCTGAGCAGGCATGCACGCTAATCTGACTGGTATTCTTTTCATCAAGTCGATTTGAGAGTGAGAGATGTGGATCTTTGAAGTTAATCATTTTGTCTGTACTTCGAAGGCTACAATTCCACACATTACCAAAGCGAAATGTCAGAGGGCAGGTGGGAAAGACTTGGCTCTAATCTTCAGCGGGAAGTTATGTGGTGCTGTTTCGTTAATGAAAACTCAGATTGTACAAATGACTGAACCTACTCAAATTTGGGCTGTCAAACAATTACAATATTTAACATCAACATGATTAACATCATCATGCAGGTCTAATTGGTTCCAATTAATTGCATGCAAACATGTTACCTTTGACAGCCCTACAATTTTAGTTATTTTTTGTAAACAAGTTGCATTTTTAATGACAATGAACGTAAATGTATGCATTAGCTGGGCAATGTAAAGAAATTGCAACATGGTTATGGTGCATTTAATGGAATGGTCAAATCTCTTAAGTTTGAAGAAAGGAATGTAAGCAGGGTGAAAATTTCAAAAGAATTCCATTGTCTCTGCATGTTCTTATCATAAATCTTTAGATTTAGACAGCAAGCTTCCATATTAGATTACTTATCACAAGGCTGGAAGAAATACTGTTGATTCTCTGCCAGCAAATCTATCATCTTATGGAGCAGGAATGCCCTCTTAACACGGATCCCGGAAATTTGTGTGAAAAGGTTGTCGAAGAGACCTCACTTTAATGGGATACAAGGTAAACAAGATGTGGGAGATCTCTCACCTCGGTTGTAATCCCAGTTTCCATAAGAGCTGCCACCACATACGCAGTCAAGGCGATCTTTCCATGAATCCCACCCTTAAAAGGAATTGGACAGAGCAACTTTCACCAGAGTGATGATAAATAACACCTCTATCCAAGCTTCCTCAGTTTGACGAGAACTTGTAAACCAAAGGGCTACTGGCTTAATTATACAATGTTCTGAGACAACTAAACTGTTTTTTAAATAGTTCTTCTAGAACTTCTAGAAAGGATCTGTATCAAGTGTAAACATAGCTTGGTCTAAGCTATCCTTTTTGTATAAGATCTTTTGGATAAACTTTTACGAATTTAGTGGGCCAGAGCACAAGTGCAAAGAATTCCATATGGACCTTTCCTAGTTCACCCATGTCACTGAAATCTCAAAGGTAGTCTAAATTTCTCAGAATTGAACAATAAGAAGTCTCCATTTATGTACCTGCAGGTCTTTGTTGAGTATCCGGCCCATTGCTGGGAACGATCCTTCGTTCTTTTGATGAGTGATCAGCCAGGATTTGGCTGAACGTAATTCTTCAGGATCAATGAAGATGAAGCCACGTGACTGAGCAAACGATTTCAGTACGAATGCAGTCAACCTGGAGGACCAAGAGGTAACAGATACCAACACTGATGTCTAATACAAGTTCATTCTAGGCAACTTCTAAAGAGTTTGAAATCAGTCTCACAAGGTATGACAATTGACATTAACCAAAATTGTCCACTGTCTTTGTCCATAACTGCTTTCTTTTTTTTGGCATGTCAAACTTACTCAAACAATTGCCTGTAAGTCAAGCTACACAGTTAATACATAGAGTGTGGATGTGAACAAAGTACATTTTCTTGGAGAATGCCAAATCAAGTATGTTTCTGCATGCAGGAATACATACATACATACATAAACTGAAAGCTACTGAAAACGTCACAGCAACGGTGAACTTTGACAAGAGTAAGAAACAGCTAATGGAAATGCTGAGTGATTTTGCCTTGTAAATGCTTTCAGCTCTGTGAGTCAAATGAACCAAGGCTCTACAAACATGTAAACCATGTTCTGATTTGTTTTAACTCAACATGGCATGTCATGACAGCATTCCTGAAAGCAGCCAGATGATGATACAAGTGACTTCACTTAAAATAAAGGTCAATAAATAAACAATCATCAAGTTTTTCCAAAGGCATGAGCTGTAGGGATGTCAAGACAAACACCCAAACAACACTAAATAGTCCTTGCAGGCCTGGCCTTGAATGTTATATTCCCCAAGAGAGGTCGTAAGACTGGAGCATTGAGCCTTCAGGAAATTTTATAATGTTAAGTAATACCGTGTCACAGTCTTTAACTGCCTGACCCAAGGGAAAGTTTCTAGAAAGTGTTCAGATGATTTAAAGAGCAGAAAAGTGAAGGGGACACCCCCTGATTCTTCTTGTTAGGCTTGCACAAGACATTTAATCAGAAGTTTGCAAGGTGCCTTTCTCACAATGTGATCCTTGTAAGAAGTCACCTTACCTAATACTTTGGAATGCTCGGAAACCACTGCCAGGACTCTCAAGGCAAACAGGGCTCTTAAAATGATCCCGAAACATCTGTGTTGAACCACTTCAAGCATTCAATAACAAACTTGAGGTGAAGAGCTATTAACCTTAAGCATATCATTTTTGAATGTGGTTTTAAGGCAGCCCAAAATTTCAACAACAGAATTGAGTATTAAACTGTGTTTTATTTCTATCCATGTCCACAGAAATTGGTGTTGACCTCATCAGTCTTCATCAGTCTACACTTTTCCGTGTAGCCAGTATATTCAACATTTCTCCATAAGTGGTCCATGGGAGAAAGTCATTCAGGTTCTAGACCAACCTTACATGAGTTTGTGGGATTGCTGGGGGTTACTGGGGGATGTAGAGTATATTACTGCCGCATGTGGCTCACATTGGATCCAGACATGCTGATGCCAGCGAGTGATGCCAGAGGATGGATTGCCAGGTCTGGTCCAAGGTCTAAACATCTTTCCTCCACTTTCGAAGACATCCACACACATTACGAAACTCTGCTAAAGCCGAACAGGCATTTATAAATAAAATATTCTGTGTTCCAGAACATTAGCTGCTCTTTCCACTGAAACAGATTAGGTTTGAAGGCCTTGGCATAACTAGGGCACCAAGGCGCTGATGGGGACATTAAATACTTGCTGCACCATTATGGCCAATCTTTTCATTAAGAACCACAATTTCCTGTCCTATCATTTAGCCCAAGGGACATATTAGCCCAGCTCTGGAGCTGCTGTTTACCTGGCAATAAATGATCTGTGCTAATAGCTGAAACTGGACCAGAAACAAAAGCGGGGTTGTTTTGGACTTGTAAACAGTCTCAGACGAATGTACAATCTTAGAGAGGGTTTGACATTCCCATTGGATCATGTCCCAAAAGCTTTCAAATGGAATCCCCCATCAAATCAACCACTTAATGCAGAACTGTCAGTGGTGTCAGGGTTTCTCAATTCATTCTTACCCAAATTTGTTTCTCACCTCCATGGACATTTTCTCCACTCACACACGCTATGTCAATGCATAATTTAATTAGCCAAAAACAGCTAAAACTGCTGTGGTTACAAGGACTATGGTGGGTAATTTACAATATAAACATTATGCTGGAGGCCAGTCAAGTACGTTTCTAGATGACTAGTTGACTAAAAGTCATGCAAGTTTATACAAGAAAAAGGGGTACAGGTATCAGGCATGTGCCCTACTTTTAGTGACTCCAATAGCTAAGGCTAACTTAATTTTCCTGTAACGCGGGCTCCAGTGTGTCCGATGGTGTAGCAAGCAATATAGTGGGGGTAGGGGGTTTTGACCTCACAGAGGGCATAGTTAATTATGGCTGTTCTAGACCACGGGAAGAAATCCCCCAAAACAACCAATAAATCTGGACTCCAGTGACTGGAGTCAGGGAGCTTATTAGAAGTTTGTTATTAAGGCTCCAGGGTATAGTCAGCTCGAAATTTTACAATATATGGGCTCTATTAAAAGTCAGACAACCATTCTTAAATGAATCACTTCAATTTTTGTGCTAACAAATATATATATCATGAGGACAATGCATTTCTTTGTGCTTTTAGGGAATACAAACATCATATACTTTCAATCTGAGGTTCAACTTTCCATAAATCAGAGTAGTATGGTGTCAATATATGAAAAAATAATTAAACATGGAATGTTTGTGAAGTTCACCTTTCTCTTACTGGAGATGAGGGGTTAAATAAAGGACATACTAGAACTAATGGCTTACGCTATTGTAATTAAAGCCAACTTCTTAGTAGACATGGCATGTATAGACTTCACACAGTAGAAGCTTACCACATGCTTCCGGAGGAATCTCTTTCCCCAAAGGCACTGTAGGAACCATCCTGCCTCTTGTATGTCAGTTGCCTCTGATAACCTGCCAGGTACATTGGAAGACCCAAGGCATTGTTTGCACTGCGTTTGCACAGATCTTCAATCACTTTTAAATAATTCTTCAGAAGATTAATAATCAAGAAGACACATTTAAGAATGAAGGCATGTTCTGCCTTGTACCTTGCAGTAGGTAGTCGGTGGCCTCTGCCTCCACCTCTGGGCTAAGCTGATGGGTTTTGCGAAGGTACTTGAGCACAAAGACATTGGGAGCGAAGTGGATCATGTTCTGCTCCCCACAACCAAAGGGAAGTCGGAGGAGCTTGTCAAGGTTATTGAGGGTGGGCCCCATGACATCACCTAGGACACAAAAGATTGTCAATACAGTATTTATACATGCCACCTAACAAACTTTAATGTGAAGTTTTGGTGTGTTCTGTTGGTTGGATACACTAAGAATTCATCCTCACCAATCATGGCGGCGGTGGCTCTCTCTGAGCCTGGCACCACATTGTGTGGGACTCCAAGAGTGAAGGCCTCATTGTGGTTCTCGTCTGCATCTTCTTTGCGCCAGATCCTAAACTCACCTACGGAACCCCAGCCAGTGGAGAAGCCAATATGCCGCACATGAGCAGGGAGTGGTCCGGCCCACTGCATGATCAGGGTCTCACTGGAGGGCTCTAGGCCATGGCCAACCTATTGCAAGAAAGATTATGTAACCAGACTATAGTTATTAGCTGATCACCAAGCTAGGCCAAGCTGTTCTGGTCTTTTTTCGATAGTTTCAAAAGGGTTTTGGGCACCAGCTATCTAAAGATCAAATCCAAACTGAGAAGCACTGTGCAGGTGTTTTGTGTTTTCTTGTTAATCTTGTTAAAATAAAAGCCTCTTTACGAATTTTGTATTTTTCGGAAACACCCTTACAAAACAATGAACTGATCTGCGCATGACGTGGTGGAGATTTGTATGCGTTCATTCAGAGGAAACTAAGCAAGTATGACCACACTTTAATTCGATAATAACATGGAAACAAATTAAGTTCTACTCAAAAAGCAGTTTGATGAACACTACATTTAACAGGCACAGGGAGCTCATAAAAAACAATTGCCAAGCCTTGGTAATAGCTACCCACATCACCTTAAGCCTAGATAGACCCAGTTTGGAATCTACCATAAACAGACTACCTTGGTATTGAGAAGAGTTTGTCATTAAATATTAGACCATCTAAAATGGAATATGACTTATGCTACAATGAAAATAGCACACAATATCAAAACAAATATAGCCCCTGCTATGTTCAACGCCGGTTTCACACTGAAGCGTTAGTAGAGTGGAGGCAGCGCAGAAGCAGTGTGTATGGTGAGCGGGAGCAGCACACACCCGTTTTGCTTTCACACTGGCAGCGCATAGCTAAATTGTTTACAGGCTTTTGAGGTTGTGGTCAACTAAGTACTTTGACAAATTTTGTATATTTTTTGAATAAATAAATATTGATAGGTAATTGATACCTGAATTATATTCATTATTATATTTTATCTGCATATTTATTACATATTAGCACTCATCTCATGACAAGTGTTCTGCAAAAGAGAAAAAAATGTACGAATTCATTTAGATTGCTGAAATATCTGATACACATCTAATTTACAAACATTACCCATCATAAACATCTTAAAGATCATACATAAATGTATGCAATAACAAACAGCAAAGTTCTTAATAGAGACATATTGTAAATGATCAAATTCAAACAAAAATTCAACAAAATCATGCACATCATAAATCTCTATACTGTATGTGTGCTATATTAATCGGTCTATTCTATTTACCTTTATATATTGAGTTGAGTTGTTCGCTCGTGGGTTGTCAAAAACACTTTTAAATGACTTACCATCGGCACCAAGAGCCACTGCAACTTCATCCAATGCTTTTTCCTTTGCCTGCAAGTCTTTATAAAGCAGCACATTATGTGGATCATAAATAACTTTATGCTTCTCAACCTCCAAGATGAGACGAGTGTCGTTAATTATTGTCGTCTTTTCAGGTGCACTCCGAAGACCACCGCCTGTGACACCACGTGCTTTTGTTTATGATTGTCAGCAGGATGGCGGCACTGCTGCTTCTGCTCTGCTCCTGCTACACGCTGCCGCACTGCCTTTGCGTGCGGTGTGAATGCTCTAATCTGTTAACATGGGCACCGGAAAAAACATGGGCGCCTGTTAACATGGGCACCGCTGCTTACACTTTGCTAACGCGTGCAGTGTGAAACCGGCGTAAGTAATGTACAAGTGAAGCAGAGTAACTTCAGTGTTGGATCTGAATCTTTTTGTGCCAGTGAGAGCTAGGCAGTGGTCATAAATCACAGCGTTTTTGCAGTGACATTAGCCAGTAGAATATGACCTCATTAGTGTGCAGTGCTAGGGAGCTCAACAAAACAAAAACTACTAACACAACTACATTTTTCAATTCTCCATGACAGTAGCGGAACGGTTCTGAAAATGGTGTATGTTTGTAGTAACAAGCCATAATTGTAGCCCCTCCATCCAATTTTCACTTTCATCTCAGAAATTTACCAAATGACAAGCCAAACAAAATGTACAAAATGGATTTATGATAATCATAACTGTTACTGAATTATGTTCTCTAACAAAGTCAACTGGAAGTGTGTAATGGTCCAAAACTTTTTCGTAGCAAAGCGAAACTTGGCAAACGCCATTATCGCCATGATCTGAACATGCTTGTTCAATCTGATGGAAGCGACCCCTGATACCTAAAATAAGGTCATTTGTAAATCTGCTTTTAACCTCCTATAATTTGGCCTAAAGTCACATCCTGAACTACCTTCTATATGGTAGCCATCAAGTCAAAACTGCAACTCCTAATGCTTTGAACTTACCTGGACCCCCCCTCCTCTCCAGCTGATCCAAAAGCTTCGGAACTCATCCCAGGATAGGATTGCTGGCGTTGGGACGCTGGCTACAGGCTCTCCCATCTTACCCTCTGAGATCCAGGAGCGTGAGTTTTGCCTTCCACCCAGCACAATCTCCACCATTTCCGTACTGTCATGTGCGCTTGGTGAGAGGGCAATGTGGGCGTCATTATGGCTTTTGATGGCCACTTGAACGTGTGCCACTTTGGCTGGCTTCTTCACGTATTGATACTCGTACTTGTTGGGTGTGGAGATGTGGATTCGTTCTGCGAAATGTCAGGGTAGAAATATTGGAGAATAAATTTCCCATTTTTGAAGCCAGCAACTAATACTATCAGTGTGAACAAATTAAAGAATTAATAAAGAACAAGAAAGACTTGTTTACCGTTTGGACAGAAAAATACGCTGTACGTGTATTCTCTAGGCAAACCTTCAGGCTACGGAAAAACAAGAAGAGAGGGATATTTAAGCAAAATACAAAAAAAACACACTCTGTGCTCCAGGCAAAAATCACATAACTCCTGTGCACACTCCTTTTTAAACTTTGTACCGCTCACATACTCTGGTCTGGAACACCGCAAAAACAGAGAAGTGATCTCCAGAGCAAATTATACTGTGCTCGTCCAATCAATCAGTACATTCAAAAAGTACCAGAAGAGGTAACACTCACTAAAACACCTGTTTGCAACACAATATATAGCGACAATAAGACTCAGGGTCCCCACCTCTACCAGCACGCTCCTGCGAACATAGTCCATGCCTGCGGGACTTCTCCTGTCCTCCTGTTCCTCACCCACTTTGCCTGCTTTGCTGGACTGCAGCCCATCAGAGCAACAACTTGGCTCACTGTAGGCCACGGCACGAGCTGCCATGGAAACAAATATGGGAAATGACAGAACAACTCAATGACTAAAATGCTTTATTTGCATTGTGGGTGCATAAGAGGGGAAAAGTTGCTGTTTGGCAAAGTATACATGCACACATGTGAGACTTCTGGCAGCATGCTTTCTCCCCTTTTTTTTAAACAAACCCGTAATGTCTTCCGAGACCCTGATGGCCTGGGGATAATAGGATACACACATGGCTTTGCAGCAGAATGGCTGCTTGCCAGCAAAGCCCCTTTGTATGTGTGTAGTGAGAAGGAAGGACTTGGAGCCAGGGGGACTAGGACAGAGCCAAAGCACTGACCTACAAATTAATTGACACACCATAGAGATGGATGGAAAAGACCCCCACCACAATGCCCTTATGTACTTTTCCTCATCTGATGCCCAAAAAGAATATAGCTATTCTCCAGCACGGGTCATTACATTAGTCAATGACAAAGTTTTTATTTGGCAACTGTGCTTTGCTAAGGCTGAAATGGCACTACATTAAAATGCAGGCTGAAACAAGCCAAAGAGTCACAATGTGACAACGATCGATTAATATTCCCAAGAATGTTTGCAATGTCTTGTAATAATAAACCTTCTGTAAACTACAGCGAGAATAAATACACAATTCTTGTCAAACATGTAGCAAACCCAAGATTTATACACTACCAGTAAAAAGTACCCGAATTTGATTCTCATGATCCAAAATGTCTTTTGGTCTAAGGGCTTCAAACTCACATGATATGACAAGTCCAGCATACAGGTTAACTCCTTTAATATGTTTTAAAAAATAATCCCAAGATGCACCTCACGTAGTTGTTCTGATTTAGTTTGCTGTTTCTGTAAAGTAGTTGATTTACCCACCATTGTTGAAGTATTTAACGGACTAACCTGTGATGTTGGCGGATATCAGTTCAGAAAAGAGCAGAACTATAAAAGTTGGCGTGGCCTCCCCAGGCGCCACACACTTTTTCCGGGTAAGATGGTGTTTCCCTGAGTGACCCACAAACTTGATCCCTTTGGGCACTGACACTGTCACATGGACCTACGGAGAATGAGCGTACAAATAAGTCATGGAGTTTCTCCGTAATTGCACAAACACATGCTGCCCGTATTTTCAAAAATATGGCATGAACTCCCAAGGGCTCCTAAAGGATTCTAGGGAATTTTTGAGGTGCATTGCACATTTTCCATGCTGCCTAACTCATGGCCTCCCATCGTTCCTCAAGGATTCAACTCTAAACCGCTAAGCGCCAAAAACTGCTGCAAATCTTTTCTCTGCACATACCTCAACTCAAAAATAAGCTGATACTAAATAATATTTGAATCCACATGATATGAAGGCAGAAACCATGGTAGTGTATCAAAGTCATGTTAGTGTCTTGCAAATGGTGCTTGTCTGTGCAAAACTTGTTGCCATGATGCCAAAATGTTGCTAATCAGTTGCTAAGATGCTCTGAGTTGTTGTTGTTTTATGGTTGCTAGAGTGTGTTGGGTGGTTCCTTATTGGCCCCAATTCTCTATAAAACTTTTATCTTTTCTGTTATATGATTGTGACAAATATTGATCAGTTTGCACAAGATCTGGGTAAAACCACATGGGCGCGCACACACACACACCTCAGCACATGTAGGAAGGTAGTTATACACTGTCAGTGGGACTTTGGTTTGTTCACCACGGACAACACTGTAAGGCAGGGTGAAGTCGATGAAGAAGGGCTTAAATGTGCGCAGTTCAGCAGTCTGAGCCAGACCCAGACCCTTCTCCGCAGACAGACCAATAGCCCTCGTCACCCATGTGGTGATGGAATCGGGAACATCCAAATGTAACTCAGCCTCCCCAGTAACACTGCTGTAAATAAAAGTTACAATTAGTAAAAATTATGTGTATATATATATATATATATATATATATATATATATATATGTGTGTGTGTGTGTGTGTATATAAGCATCCTGTGGGTCTCATGTATTGCACCAATTGGCTTCCCAAAGAGAAGCATGCTGAGGTGAGCACCGCTTATCATAGAAAAGGCCTATATTCAGACCATCCTTGGTTGGCCCCTCTATCTTTTTTAACGCATTAATCTGAATATATTAAATTTATAAAAAAAATTCATAAAGAGATCGTAAAACTATTCCATACGAATCGAGCGGTTTAGTCGAAAATTTCTTTATATGATGAACAGATTGAATTTAGTCTTTACTCACACAATAACATTTATCAACGAACATTTGAAGCTCAATCATATTAGCTTGAAATGCGAGAACAAACCTCATTGGTTCTTGCGGAAACTCAAACGTGATGCGTAACACGAGAATGAACCTCATTGGTTCTCGCAAGTCAAGCAAGCATGATTGAGCTTCCTTGTACCACAACTTATGTGTGAGTTGATGAATGTTTACATGTGAATAAAAGCCTAAATTAAATCTGTTCATCATATAAAGCGATCGTATCTCTTCAGAAAATTTAGACTAAACCGCTCGATTCATATGGATTTGTTTTGTGATCTCTTTATGAACATTTTACAGTGTCAAAGTGGTAGTGAACTTTTAATGGAGGGACAGAAAACTCTCATATTTCCTTTAAAATATCTTCATTTGTGTTTCGTAGATGAACGAAAGTCTTGCGGGTTTGAAACGACATGAGGGTGAGAGGAAATTATTTTAATATTTTTGTGGAAACCATAGGGTTTTTTTTCAGGATTCTTTTATGAATAGAAAGCTTAAAATACAAGCATGTATTTGAAATAGAAGTCATTTGGAACATTATAAATGTCTTTACTGTCACTTTTGATCAATTTAAAGAATCCTTGCTGAACAAAATAATGAATCTCTTTAAAAACATCTTATTAAACCCACATTTTGTAGCTGTATTGTACTCATTATGTTTCTGCATGCATCTAAAATCTAAAAATGCGAGTTAACCAAAGTAATATTTCACTACCTGACATTAAAGCAATGCCATATCCATGTTTCTGGGAAGAATGTACGTCTGCGGTTCTCTGCCCTGAAAAACACACACTGACATAAGAATCAATTCTCTTACTGAACTTAGAGACAATGGAATGTGAGATTAACCTTATAATTTCAGACACTGTGAGCATGTGTACCGTGTCCCAGATCGGGAGTGCATAGCTGCCACCAGGGTGGAGGTGTGCGGTTGGAAAGCAGGCACGGCCTCGTCTGTATACATCCCTCCACTCTGCCTGTGATTGAGACTCACCATATCTGTCATCACCACCAGCCCCGTCTCCTACAACACAATTACATGGACATATTGGCATTTGATATCTAAACTAGAGGTTTATATTTTCTAAAAAATGAAGCCAGTGATGTCCTCACCGTAAAAGCAAAACAGGCATCTTTAGTGATGTCCCAGTGCCATGGAAACACAGAGGAGCGTCGTCTTCGTGACGACAAGCCTGGCCACCAAAAATGTCCCTCATCTTTGGGTATCCCAAAGGCATCAGATACATCAAAGTCAGCCAGTTCCTTGAACACCTGCAAACCAATAAACCCAGCAAACCCAGTTAAGACAACTTCCAAGCTATTGGTGGTATATATGAAGCTTCAGATGAGGACCGACCTTCTCAGGTGTGAGCTGGAAGCCTGGTTTGAGAAGGTACATGCTTTTGTCCACAGAAGCTACACATACACATGAGCCACTCTCTGCTCTGACCTTCAGACTGACCGGACTGCCTGGCATCGACTCATTTGTGGACAAAGACAAAGAGACCTAAAGACAAGAAAGTCATATGAGTTTGGAACGATATGAGGGTGGGCAAATAATGACAGAACTTTATTATTTTTGTGAACTGTCTCTTTAATAAATTATACGGCAGAAAAACATTTAGTGAGCAACTCAACCCACCTCATTTTCAAAGCGGGGCTGCACAGGAAGTTGCAGACTATCACTCACACCCTCTCCATTTTCCCGAACATAGTAGACCAGTAGGCGACTGAGAGGGGCCATGGCAGGAGTTACATTGAAATGCAGAACTGACATGCAGCTGTCTGTTTCCGCCTGAGAAGAGGACACACCAGAGTCTGGGCAGACAGAGGACATAAAGATGGACAGAAAAAAATGGGGAGGAAAAAAAAAAAGGAGGAAGAATAGTGCCTTTATGAGCTATAAGTAAGCTTCATTAATTGATTAATTCATGTTACAAAACATTTTGTTATGAAAAGATGCAACATAATTCTTAGTACACAGAACAGAAAACAGAAAGTAACAGTCCATTATAAAATTATCAATAACAAATGAAGAAAATCAAGAAAGGTGAAATAAATAATTTCAAACATACTGGGTAAAAATATATATATATGTAAATATATATATGTATATATATATTTTCAAAAAACTATGATTGCCACGTAAACGTAAAAATCACATGTGACCCGGATATTTTTGTTTGTCATTTTCAACTTTGGAAATATTTAATTTTATTTGCATAAAACGTATTCATACTTTAATTCATACTTACAATTTTAGCTGTGGAATTTTCTTTAAAAGAGTGACCAAAATCAATTACAGAATGTTTGAACTTTACATGTGATAGAAATGACACTGATTTTATTTTTAAGGACAAAAAAAGGCCTATTAAGTTAATAAATTGAACAAAGGCTGATTGCAGTTATTGCATAAAAACTGACCTCTGTCTTGTGGTGGTTTGGCAGTGGTGTGAATGTTCGTGTCAAAGGTGATGGTAGCTCTCTTTTCACGATGGGCTATGCTCTTGGTATGCCTCTGACCAGACTGCACAATATTTCCACGAGAGGCGATCTCATAGTGCAAGGTGAAGTTGCAGGGACAGGTGGACTTCAAGGATATCTCTGCTTCTTTTCCAATCTAGACAAATAATTAAAGGTTGTTTAAACGTATAAAATACTTTTGTATATCTTAGCAATCACCACTAATGATATTGGCAATGACTCTTACCATAAGAGGAGCATGGGGACTTAGAAGCTGGATGTGGCACTTGCTTGGAGAATACCAGCTACTGATGGACAGATAGTTGGGGAGATATTGATCTCCGGCAGGCCTGCCATCAATGGCAATCACTTTTGACTGCAATCAAAGAGAGAAGAAATTCAAATGAAGTTAGAAATGTAGGGCCCTGTGTGTTTCATTTGGACTCTATTTGGGGCTTCTACCAAACTTTTGGTGAACAGCTAAGCAAAATAGCCTTCTAATCTAACCATACTGTGGTTCACAGGCACCAAACTACAGACCCTGATAGATTTACACAGATCCAAGTATGGATCTTTTGTATTTACAGTTACTGTAAGACGGCCTACTCACTGATCAAACAAACCTTTATGGTAAATAAAACCAGTTTGGACCAAAACATCTAGTGTAAAAGTGACATTAGAGGCACAGCCCCATTGGCACTCGAGCAACTTTCCTGAACAATGGTACTAGTCATGCATCACCCTTTGCAGAGTTTGAACCTACAACTTTTCAGGGTTAGTACTATCAAATCATAATTAAGGAATCACTAGGTCAGGGGTAGCCAACCCTGCTCCAGGAGGGCTAACAACCAGCAGAGTTTAGCTTCAACCCTAATCCAATACACCTACACCAGCTATTAAAGGTGTTCAAGATACCTTGACAATCACAGGCAGGTATGTTGGAGCAGGGTTGGTACTAAAGTCTGCAGCAAGGTAGTTCTCCAGTAGCAGGGTTGGCTACCCCTGCACCAGGTTAAACCACCCTAAGAAGAAGTTTCCGCTACATCTCCACATCCCTCCCACTGACCTCCAGCCAGACGTACTGGGCAGCCGTGGGGATGGAGGGGATCTCGAAAGTGGCTTTGCCATTGCGCGAGACCAGTTCGCTGGTGTAGACGTTGTCCTTCAGGGTGAGTTCGGCCTTAACTCGCACTTGCACTCCTTCCGCTGGGCTCCCGTCTGGATAGGTCACCTCAATCTGGGGTCAGTGGTGAAAAACGATCATTCCAAATTAGGATTGATTAGTAAAAAGGAAAAAAAGAAACATCTGCTTTCAAACAGAAGACTGATCCTCTTCTCACCATCCCCTTGTAGGGCAGACCAGGTTTGAACTGCTTGCGAGTATCTTTGGAGTACTTGATGTCAATGAGTTGCTTGTGGACTGGCGTAGAATCGTCAAATATGGTCTGCCGCCCACCGTCCACACTGCTCACTGTCACCCACATGTTCACTGCGCCCCGGAAATGGTCTGTAACTTCTATGGGCATCATGTCCTTTACACAAAGGCTGAAAGTGGCTGAGCCTTTGATCTATGTAAAAGAAAAGAAACTGGTTACAGAGAGTTACTACTTTTGGTCTTTTGGACTCAAAAAGGTACTGGTCTACCTAGCCCCTGTCTCAACTGATGCTTTTGATCTCGACTTGCAGTCTTGTCCATGAAGTCCACAATAGTGGAAGCTATCTCAAAGAATTGCTATGGAGTACGCCTGGGTAGATAACAAATGCAAGCAACGTGCCCTTTTGCAGAGCTTGCACTGGTTTGGACTTCATAGTGGACAACTGCTCGATAGTATATGACCTCAACTGGTAGACCAGTGCAGCTATGCTTGCAAAACTTTGCTGTTGAAGGTGGTCAACCAAAGAAGTTTTACTGTTTGAGCAAGTTAAGTATGCTGGTCTTTTCATCAGGGAAATACTTTATTATGCACTCACCTCCATTGATTTCACCACCGGGTGGCCAACTTCATGTCTGTAGTAGCCTACTCCATTAATTGTCATATTAACTGTTAATTTGCCTGACACTGGCTTTCCAAAGGTGTACCTGGGAGATGGCAGGGTTATTGAGATATTGGAAGCCATTGCAAAATTACTTGTTTAAGATGACAGGCAGATTCTTCCTCTTACCTTGCCTTGACTGTGACCTGTTCACATGAATTGAGGTCTCGAATGTAGGGAGGGGGCTCAATGATGAGCTCAAACTTGGGCATGACTGTTCAAGAATAAGACCAAAATCAATCAAATTCATTCATTTCTATCCATTTTACTCTGACTGAAACTGCAAATTTAGTCAAATAATAGCATTTTTTGAATTCATGCTTTAATTTTATTGATTTTCCATCTTTTAGAGACTACTATAATTATCTGAATCTGTTCTTGTAAAAGGATCAACACTGCTTACCATACTTTTGCACCTCAAATGACTTATTGTACGTGTGGCCTTGCATCTCCACGAAAACTAACCATTCCCCGAAGACTGGTTGGTCTGATAGTGGAAAGCTCATATTGACAATTCCTAAGAGACAATAGTGACATTAAAATATCAGCACTATAAATATATCATAGCGATCAAAGCTTATTATATATCGTGACAATCATACACTAAAGTTTTACAGTGTGATGCAATGATTACAACATGATAACAAAATACCACAGCCTGATTACAGCCATAGGAACAAGACAGTAAGAGTTCTTACCACAACAAACAGACTTCAGATCTTTCCAATGGACTATGCGGGATCCTCTGGGGTCCTGGGTAAACAAAGTGGTAATCTTCAACACTATTTGGTTAAAATAGTCTTTTTCTTACTTATTTGCTTGGCTTAAATCTGGAGGCCACTTTACACTCGTAAAAAGGCAGCAAAGAAATAAGCTTAAGAAAACACGTTTCAAATCCAATGATACTTTTAAACAAACTGACCTTGCCCTGACTTAAAGGGCCAACACTCCAGGAGCCCGTCAATCAAGACAAAACTACACACACCCCGAGTGACATTTCCTCCTGTGAGTGCCAGAGGCCGGCGGTGCCAAACTAACATAAACATGAAGCATCGTATACATAGCAAACATTTTTTCTGCTCCCCTTTGGCCATTTGCACAGCTTTCAGAAGAATTTTCTGGAACTAAGCAACAGTGTTTGCCCCAGAGATGCTTCAAAGACCAGGCAGCATGTGGGAAAAAGATGGAAGCTAAGCACAGAGCAGCGGGGGGAAATGCCCCAGGAAGACTCGCTCCCTTTTATCTCCCTAGTCGCCCACAAGCGTCTGCTCCAAGGTCGAATCCAACACCGGCCACCAATTGTCAAGCTCTCTAGCTGTGCATCATGGAGCCTGCTGGGAAAGAAACACTCCCAACCACAGCAGTGTCCACCCCATGGCCTCCACTCACCACTATGTAGGCGTCAATCTGTAAAACAAAACAATTAGAGGGATGAGGATGACACATATAACACGTGTGTATAACTACAGCTACATTAGCCCCATCAAGATTACAATCAATCCTGCATCTGTGAGAAGTTTTACCAGCGGCTAACCTTCAGCAATTTTCAAAAAAGATGCTGTCCACACATTACAGCTGGAGCCGCTTTTGGAAAAAAGCTTGATTTCAAGTTGGCTCTGATGAATGTTTCTGTAATTTGCATGTTTTTTTTGTGTATGAGGGGCATACAGCTAAGCTACCTTTTGCTCCTTTCTGGAAATGCTTCCAGGATAAGCCTTAAACACTAAATAAATGTTGCTAGTGCTAAAAAGGGTAATAATCTTCTACTACAAAGCGGAATTTAGCATGTCATTTCAGGACTTTACCTTTTCACTGGTTGGCCTTAGGTTTGGAGTAACAGCATACACATTTATAAGAACTAGAGGGTAGAGAAACAAACAAACAGAAATTAATTCAAATTCAACTTCATCAGCATGCTAATTTCTATGCATTTTTTGCAGCATGCAGGATGTAAAATATGCACATTTTCAGTATGCACAAAATATAAAATACTCAAATTCTGCTGTATATAGCAAACTATACTTCGTAAAATACTGTATCCCACAATGCAATGCACTCAATCCTTTCATTTCTAGTGTCATGAATGCATTGAAAGAAATATCGAACAAGTTTTTGAAACAAGAGGTTTGGCACAATATCAAATTGTGCAGGTGCCATGTGAAAGCAGTGTTTGGAATGTTTACCACAGCATAATATATGCACATACTTATTTTTAAGTATTAGGAAGTATACAGTGTATAGTATGTAGTACGACAGTCATCTGAACATAGCCAGTATCAACTGCATTGAGAAATTTAGCATTACAAACACAGTTAGTGTGACCCATATGCAACCCATTTGTGTTAGGTGAATGTAGAGACCTTTCTGCAGGGGCTTATAAACTGGCTTGTCAGTCTGGATGAAAACAGTTGAGCCTTTGCTGTCCACTGTCACAGTGGTGTGGTTGTGAAAGATGTAGCCACCCTCATTGAGCTGACGGTTCCCCCAAACCTTCAGATGTGCCTGGCCTCTGAGATCTGATGGCACCTGGGAACATTGTGGTTATTAGGCATAAATGTCACACTAAGCTCAGGAGAATCGGCTGATGTGATTTGCTCACCTTTAATTTGATGGTGGCTTTATCTGAAATTAGAAAAAGAATTAAGTGAAACCTGCACAAGCACCCAGATTTCTGAATCAAAACATGAATTTGTTGTGATATATAAGGGGCTTTATTGAACAAAACCTTAATTAAAAACTATGAATTTTGTTAATTCATGTAGAGTATGTGCATATATAATTTCTCACAAATGAAAATGAGGCTTAAGTATTGATGTTTAACCAAGGGAATTCACCTTTGGTGCGTCAAGATATTGCAAAAGATGCTCTTGGTATGTTTGTTTGTTTGTTTTTTCATGGTGAAAACTATACTTTAGTTGTTCAAATTTAAATGACACATTTAAGACCCAAGCTCTTGACACCACAGACGTTACTTTTAGTTGCTAAATTGAGCAAGTAAATTCCCCTACGTAACTCTCACCTCGTACAGTGCCATGGCTATGTGCCACGATCTCGCCCTTGACGCTGAGCTGCAGTTGCACTCGTGTGTCTTCTACTGCATTGAAGATGGTCACGCTCACGGCCTCTTCCACACCGGCACGGAACACAGATGGTGCGGCAATCAGGTAACCTCTGTGAATCAAAGGACGGGAGTACAGAGCAACGGCTGTGTGTGTTTACATCACAAGACTCCAGGTAGCAATTACGCTAACACTTTGTTTAGTCTAGAGCATACATCTGAATCTCACATCATAGTGCACACAAATCAAACAAACAAGCATCCCCAAACTTATCGCTTGGGAAAACAAATATCATGTTCAAACATAAACTGGCAAGTGTTTTGGGATTCTTTGTTGCCCAAGTTAGATGTTTATGAGAATGGCGGAACCTTATGACTGGTCTCGAAATAACAAATTTCAGAACAATAGTACATTTTTAAATTAGGCCGTAAGGTGAATATTCGTCGCCAGGGCTGATCAATAGTAGCCTGGCTCTGCTCAATTTTCATTTTCCTTCAGTACTACATCTGGGTTTGTGGTACATTTCTGAGTTTTCTCCGGTCATTTTTTTACCGGTCCAATCAGCGAACAGAGGGAGTGGCTGAGAATGATGACGTTGAGGTTGTGCGCTAGTCGTGCGTCATGACCAAACGTTAGCGATTGGAGTAGCTCGGCAGATCCAATCGTTTCAAAATTCAACAGAGTACCCGCCTTCAAGGAGATTAACGCTTGTCAATGGAGAGTGGCCAGACTCTCTGTACAAATGAAATGTACGAGAGTCTGGTAGGACCAGGCTAGATCATTAGGGCCATGACTACACAATTTAGTCTACCAAATGTTTCCTTATTTGCCAAATTGGCCTTGTGGCTTAAAATACAATAAGGGACTAGGGACGGCAAGGGGCTCCAAACGGAATTTGCAGGACCATGACCTGGGTTGTGTCTCACCCCTTAGAGTGCACTCATTTAATCCCACTGCACTGCAATAACAAATGTACAAACAATGTACAGTATACTCAGCTGCTAAAGAATGGACTCTTCTGGTTAGAGTCACTTCCGTGTTTTTTTCCAATCAGTTTCTAGTTTCATTAATCGTAACTATTGGAGCTTACCAGATGAGCACTGCGTTATTACTATTAAACAGAAAGCACAAACAACGCAAAAGCGGAAGCTATTTTGGAGCACTTTGTGTCTGAATTCACCAACTCATTTTCAACTTCTTTAAAAGGTTAGTTTAGAGTTCACTCTTCTGCCGGTACTCGTACAGTAATCACATACGGCCGTTACCGGAAGCCAGTGATTATAGTTAATAAAGTTATAAATATGTATATTTTTCTTACAACAATGCATCGGTGCGCTTCAGAAGGCCTTTATTAACCCCCTGGAGTTGTATGGATTACTTTTATAATGGATGAATGCTCTTTTTTGGGATTGAAAATCTCAGTTATTATTCCCTCCCATTTGAAGCTTGGAAGAGCCAGGATATTTTTTAACATAACTCTGATTGTGTTCGGCTGGATGAAGAATGTCATATACACCTAGGATGGCTTGAGGGTGAGTAAATTATGGGATCATTTTCATTTTTGGGTGAACTAACCCTTTAAGTGGACTATATTAGTGGACTAATAATAGTGAATGAGCGTGTGGGGGGCAATTTTGGACACGCTTGTTTTGCCGCATTCTGAGCTAGAAAAGACTATTAAAAGAAGGATATATCAAATAGAAACATTGCCTTTGAAAGCAGTGTGAGTGCGCCACTCACTGGAGTACTTATTTTGGTTTTAGTTCAACCTGATAAATATTAGTTTCAATCTCTGCAATGATTAGACCATTTGTTGGTGATTTGTTTTGATGTTTGATGTGTGTATGCCTTTTCTCTAAGAAATAAAATCACAGGGCTTCACAAATCTAATTTTAGGGCTCAATGTAATCAAATCTAATAGGGCTTTCTCAAACACACACCATGACAAAGGCTAGGGAAACATTATTACAAAATTAAGCGACATAAACCTAATTCGTCAGGTGTTTTTCGTCTCTTAGGAATCCAAGTTGTCTAGACTGCTGCAAATTTGATTCAAGTAACCTTAAATGATGTGAAACATTTGGAAGGTGACTCTGACCCATTACATGCCCAAATAAACCTGGGTAACTCAGTGTCCTTGAGTTTAATAGCCTGCCTGAGTGTGAGATATCAGGTGATTGGCATTACAGTTCAGCGAGGCCAGAGGCAATTTAAGTCTCAAGGCATGAGAAAATCCCTTCCAAGGCATCTATGCGGAATTGACTGCATTTGATCCTCACCTTCCTATCTTACAATGGTCTCATGTGTGCAGTGGGCATAGACCTATTCAATGTTTACATGATAGTACTCTCCTGTTGAGGGAAAGAACAGCCACAGGCTGACTCGAGAGAATGTAGCTCTTTGTCAAAGAGGTCAAGCTGGTTATTGACCTCTTTCTCTGGTGTTCGAAATACTTGGCACAACCACGTGTAACAGGTACAGACACTGGCACTGAGCTCTGCCCAACCCTGGTATGAAGGATGAAGAAGTTTGTGGACTTCTGTAGGTTCTGGGTCAATTAACCCAACAACATTCCTGTCAACCAATCATTTGACTTAAGTTTAGGGTTAGAATTATGCTTGGGACTTGATCGTTGCTGATAACTTATAGATTTACGGGGATTGTTACAGATATCTGGTTCCAGGACTAATATAGTTACAGGGATTGTTACAGAAATCTGGTTCCAGGGCTTATAAAAATGAACAACCAACTTGGCAAAAATCACAATTATCAACAGCATTATCCAAATAACCAAATAGACCAAAGAACCATACAATGAAAACGTTTCCTGACAAGATAAATATGCTTTGCTCAACCATTGAAGAATCTTTATAGGTATATAGACCACAATCTTCAAATATAGCATTGGGGAAGGGAACTGAATTTGTTCTGAAGGTTGTTCCTCAGAAGAATTTGAGTAGAATAAATGGGGTATAATGTAAAGATCAGTACAACATAGCAGCATTGAAGCTGATAATGGAGTGAACTACTTAATTATACTAATAGTGGGAATGAAGACAATGACATAACCAACTTTAAATGTCTGCAATGTATGAAACATAACTATGACCTGTTTTGAAAGAACATCACTTGAGAGTTGACAAAAATGACCCATGGCAACCTTAGTTTATATCAAAACAGCAGTTACTGTTACAACAAAACTCTGTTACACTTTATTTTAAGGTGTCAAGTGTTACAGTGTAATTATATATTTAAGTACTGAGTAATATAAATTAAAAACATGTCCTTACTATAGGGTTATGGTAGGATTAGGGTTGGGTTGAGGGTTAGTTGCATGTAATTATGCATAATTTACTGTTATTACTATGGCAAGTACATAGGCTATAACATTATGTAACAAGGACACTGTAAAATAAAAAGTTACCCAAAACTCTAGTATCTAGGTAAGTAGGCTACAAGAAAGCTTCCTTGAAGAGGATCCCATATTTGTTTACCATGGTGTGTTATACTAGTAAATTCTGTGACTATAGTATTTTGGAAACAACTATGGTGACCATGAACATTTTTGTAACGGATTACATGTAATTTGTTAGTAACGTCCACACACATAAACAGCTGTGCTGCTGAGTTTATTTGTTGTTGATGCACAAACATTTACACATGCGCGCGACAATCCGACTCATACTGGTGAGTTATCACCTGACTGAAGTCTTATAAGAACATGCATGCTTGAAATGAAAAAGCGGTTTATATCATCCATCAATAGCGCTACAAACATACTTACTGTCTTTCTTGTGAATGAACTCCACTCATTACACACATGAACACAGTCCACAGAGTCCAGGAATTGTGGTGCACATGCAACACTCTCATTTTGTCCCCCGTTTGTTTTGTAAGGAGTCCACAATACGTATATTCCACAAATATATAATTACTATTTCGAGTGCAAACTTAAGTATCCACGAGGGGAAGCATGAGCGTCCGGTGGAGCGCGTGCTGCGTTTTCTATCCCAATTCCCAGTGTTGTGTCCGTGCAACTGATTTTTGAACTCCTCTCCACGCGTAAAGACAATCCCTCTTGGCGTGCCTTATTTATCCGCCTTAGTTCCGATTGCTCATATTTCAGCATTAAAACTTATCTCCATCCACCCCACCCCTTGTGTAGCACGGTATTTAGTGCACATCAGATCCATTGAGCTGAGCTCCACAGCCTAATGTAACAGGCCAGGCTGCTTTTGCCCCTTTGAACTCTCCAGGCTTTTGTCTCATTCAGTGGTGTGTCAGAACAAGTCTAACAAACAGAGCCCCTCTGAGCTAGTAGAGACAAGACTGCACTGTCCCTCAACGCGGATTGGAAGCTTTACAGGTCCGATTGAATGAGACTGAAAAGATCCGAACGTTTTAGTTGTGTAATGTTTAATTTATTTAATGCATATGATACATATAATTATACAATTAAATATCTTCAATATCTATTTATTTACACAAAAAAGTCTGTAGTTAAAATGCAAAACTTTAACCTGACGTGAATTCGTTTTTATATGGAAGCACAATGAATATAGGACATTGGGGTCCCCTAGTGGCGCGTCAGCACTAGACATTTAAAATGAGCTTTTGTGTTGATGTACCGTTTTATGTTTTTTTATATTGGCCCAATGAATCGATTAAAAACGGTATTCAATTTCATATTTTAGACCATAAACATATATTAAATGGATTTAGCATGGAGAAGAAATATAGGCTATTGTGCATAAAAATGGAAATTTAAATATACGCATTTATAGTTATTTATAAAATAGCCTAAATTAAAGGGATGGTTAACCCAAAATGTTTTAAATCTGTTCAAGTCACTCACCCTCAAGTTGTTTCAAACCTGTATGACTTTCCTTCTTCTGTTAAACATAAAAACGATATTATGAAGAATATGGGTCCCATCGACTTCCATAGTATAGGGAAACAAATCAAGTTAATGGGTAAAGTTAACTGTTTGGTTTCAAACATTCTTCAAAACAAATAAACTCATTCAGGTTTGGAACAACTTGAGGGTGAATAAATGATGACATAGTACATTGTGCTAAAAGTCACAAACCAAATGGGTTAAAAAAAGAAATGAAAAAAGAAAGAAAAATAAATAGGAGTGTACATATAACCAGTCAAAAATAAACCACATATCAAAATAATATTTTTTTCAGTTTTTTGGCCCAGTACGCAAGCATCGCGGTCACGTCACATGATGACGTTGTCGTCCGCGAACCTAAACAGGAAGTGATGCCACAGCGTGACTAGACGAGATGATACACATGTTGCGCTAGAGAGTATATTAGATACATCAGACAAGCAACGAAAACATTCAAAGCACAGTTTCAGCAACATGGTGAGTTATTGAATATTCAGCCTGTATCATATAATCAGATTCAGGAATAGGAAATGACCAGAAATATATACACAGTCGTGAAATTGCTAACGCTAGTCTATGCAGAAACAAATATAATCAGAAGTTTAATATATTCTAATAAAGTAACGAATATTACATGTACATACATTAATATTAAAGTTTATATTAACAAATGAATACTACAACATATATACATTATAATTATATCACTGAGTATTACCATATTTTGAAGATTTACCATGGTAATATGACACACACACAAACACACGCACACACACACACACACACACACACACACACACACACACACACACACACACACACACACACACACACACACACATATATTATATGGGCCATTCTACAGAATTGGTGCAAATGCTGTCCCACAACCACAAAAAAAAAACACATTTAAAAAGCATTTAAAATTCAATCTTAGATGTTCACTAATATTCTTCTATTATCTATTGAATCCCACAATAATATTTAAAATAAGCTTAATATATATTATAAATCATAATTTAATTGGGTACTTTCATTTGGGAGGTGGCTGTCCTGAATCCTAACCCCTAAATTTCAACTTATTATATTGAAAT